>VURO01002637.1:38805-51024 GCA_015108175.1 Pelvicachromis taeniatus
CCCCCCGATTTAAAAAAAAAGATCTCTTTCACAAACGCCCAAAGATATTTTAACTCGGCATATAAATCCATGAAAAGGCGCTCGGCTCGGGAAAGTTCAACAAAGCAATTCATGTGTGATGATAAATCAGTCAGTTCTATTTCAGTGAAAATGCTAAAAAATCTCAGCATGCTTTGTTCAAACTACAACATTGACTGCATTTTTGTATGATTTGCTTAGTAATAAAAATCCCCCAGTAACCAGACTTGTAGTTAAAGCAGCAAGCTTCCCAACAATCCGACACAGACTGCTTTTTGTGTGAGCACAGCATTTATTAGCTGGACATAAGACTGACTTCAAGGCTTTCTCCAATTAGTCTGATTGCAAATCTTTGCTGCCAAGCTTTTGAATATGGTTGTTCAACAAGTCTGTCAGTCATGATGATATGTGTTGATTAAGGATCAAGAACCAACAGAGTCGACTTTCCCAATAATGGGTCCAAGGTTCACTTACAAGAAGGACGCGGTAATGAAATACAGTGGCCTAACAATTTGTGTAACTACGCTCTGAGTTCTGCATTTTGGTTTGTTATACGAGCGCGACCAGGTGGCGATCACTTTCCTGTCAACACTGTTTGGGTCCTACAAAGATTTTGATTTTAGGTTACGTTGGATTTGTCACAGATCCGATCCGATCAGATTATATTTGTATTAATGATATGCAGTATATTTTTATATAATGTGCAAGGTTTTATGTATACTCTCCCACCATGAAGTCTTAGTAGTTTAACAGAACCAAACTGGGATAATATTTAAATTGCGTAGTTGTAAGTTGCAACTTTTATTCTGTCGGGAATCAAGAGTGCACGTTGAACTGCAGGAGCATAGTTCACAGGAATATTGAAAATGCGTTGAAATGGTCTGATTGCACCACAAAGCTCCCAAAGCGCCCGCACTGCCAAAGTCTGAAGTTTAACAGCCGTCAAAATGTGAGCTAACGACTGTGCTTTGGCTCACGGTTTAAATGCCACTTTCACACTTCACTTACATGGCGTTGTCACCCAGCTCTTCATACAGGTTGTTGGCAGTGCCTCCCCCAGGTTTGCCTGTTGGCAGTGCCATCTGGATGCGGGCTGTTTTGGCGCACTCTGCTTGGCGCCTGGACAGAGCAGAGAGGAAATGCAGAGTTAGTTATCCAAAGTCAGAGCAAAGCCATTTGAACCAACCTTTGAAAATAGTGAAGTAGGCACAATCAAGCACGAAGGCTCCAACTTTCTACTTTCTCTAAAATGCCTCCTCTGTGTTCTATCAATATTATTGTTGTTATTTAAAAAAAAAATCATAATTTCACTATCCAGTGTCCTCTGTAGAGGAAACATCAGTCTGCACTTTAGTTCTGACTAAACAGTCCCATCTAAGGAAATTATTTCTGTCATATTTTCCACAGAGATTCATTAGTCCATGGGGTTAAGATGCCTGAATGTAGTAACCCCTGACCTTTTCATTACTATCACAGTGAGGCTGACATTTCTGGCCTTATATTTACATTTTCCATGAGGATGCACTGTCATGACACTGGTGATCCCTTAAGATTTTCCCAGCGGCAATCTGTCTACGAACATATAAGCCTTGGCTGCAATTAGGAAACATCAGCATAATAAAATGTTTTAAAAAGACAAATGAAAAAGATTGTGTAGCACTGTTTTAGAGCATACTGCCATGCTAGCATTTTCAGATTCAGTCTTACAGATATTGTAGCACTCCTATAATGCACTGCCAGGCTAAAAAAAAAAAAAAAAAAAGGATAAATCACCACCTGGATAAATAAACAAATAGGTAAGAGCCTTCTGTTGGATAATTACTACAGTGATTAATAAGTGTTGGCTTGCAATATGTTATTTAATCCTAACTTCTGCAGTAAGTAGCTTCTTATTGCAACTCTGGATGGAAATAAGGTTACTTCAACAATGCCACAGTGAAAACACGCTATCATCAAATCTAAAGGCCATCCAAAGAAATAATGGAGTCTGCAACAGCTTTTTGTGGAAGGGTTTAGCTTCTCCAGTCAGTAACAACAAACCTCTTTTTCTTGTTGAGGTGCCGCATGTTAAAGTCAGGTTCTACATTTGTCCCAAACTACTGAAGTTTTAATGCATGGCATCATAAAACATGGGGTAATGAAGACGCAAGTAGTGAGAACTCAAAATAAGTACATCGACTGAGTAATGTGAATCACATGTGAATGTTTGCTAACGTCAGACGCTGCAACAATATGTTGAAATGACTGCTTAAAGTTTTATATCCTCACTTCAAATAAAAACGTGGGCGTGCTATTGTTATCCACTCTACCTAATCCGGATATGCACTACTACTTGACGCACAGATGAAAACACACACACACAGACACACACACACACACACTCTCTAATAAAAGCATCTGTTCTGGACATTTATGCTTCGTGTTCTTCGGGATTCATTTGTTTGATAGTCTGCTGTCCTCTCCGTTTCATAGCTCTTTCTGATCTCATCCATCTTATTGTACAATGAAAGTCAACAGATTAATCAAAGTGAAAGGTGTTTAAGACAGCCATGACATTAATATTTTATCTTGGGAAAATAAAAGCGGTACTCACTCTTTGAATCTGGTGGCGACAGATGCGGCAGATGAGGGAGAGAAAGATTAGTTATTATTTGAGCCATTAATCACAGTTCTTCTTGTTAGCCAAGTTTACTTACTGCAATTTACAAGCCAAGTTGGACAATTGGTCTTCATTAAAGTAATTTAGCAAAAGATACTAGTGATTATCATGCTGATGATTGCTTTTATGTTTTTTCAGTCTTCATATTCCCTCTTGTTGTCTGTTATTTGTCTCTGTTTCTCAGCAGGATAAAAGGCTCTTTCCAAAATGCACTGATTTAATTCAGATGTGTGTGTATGTGTGAAATGGTTCACGCGTGTTTGGGAGATGGATAAAATTAATAGCCTTTCACTGTGGTTAGCTAAACAAACTATTAGAATTGGCACTCTGGGGGCAGTCTGCCATGCTGAATAGTCTGGGGAACTGACTGGCTCAGGTGATGATAAACAGTGGAAAAAGAGCGACTGTCAGTTCTGCTTGATTGCCTACATGCTCTTGAAAGAAATTGATAAGTTTTCTATATGGCTTGTTATCTTTGCTACACTAGAAGTCAAATCCTCCGTTCATACTGATTAGTTTTGAGCACCTAAATGCATGCATTATAAATTTGTTGAGCCAAATTTATGTTGATGATTTAACTTCATGCACAAATTTTCCAGCCACTGAAATAATTGTGCTTGAAGTGAAAATGTCAGCATGAGAAATACACTGCAAAGAGCTTCAAAAGTCTTTGAACCGCTCCTCATTTGTTGATATTTTGCTATAAAAACGGGAAATCGTTGCACTGATTTATTTATTTTAACATATGCCTATATATGAATATCTAGATATACAGTATGTGAGGCTAAAGAAGGATTTGCACAACTCTAACAAGCTTGAAAACCAATATCTGGTATTCTTTAACACAGCTTGAATTCTCTTAAGGTTTCTTTTTCTTGTCCTTGTAAGAATAAAATCTCAAGTGTTTCGTTAACTACAACACAGCGTCTATAAGAGGCACACCTAGGTCACCGCTACCAGGTAGAACCAGTTGCAGAGTGCACAATGGCAAGTGTTTTTAATTGAGCTATTAGTTTAAATAGAGTGCTGTGCAAAAATCTTGAGTTACCTCTCATTTCTTTACAATTCTAACAAGCTTGAGAGTGACTATTGGATGAGCCTGCTTTGATTCTTCAACACAGTCTGAACTCTGTTAGGCAAGCTTTCTTGTCGTTTCTTTAAGTAGTCTTCAGGAATAAATCTCCAGAATTTTTGAAGCTGTTTTGTCAAGATGATTCCACACTGTTTCAGTAATGTTGAGATCTGGGCTCTGGGAAAGCCAATCCACGGCTGATAGTGCTCCACTGTATGATTTATCTGTTCAGGTATGCTTTTACTGCACTAATAGTGTTTTTGAGATCACTGTCATCCCAAAATACAGCTCATGCCAATCAATTTTGACAAGCTCTTCAATACCACTTACTGAAATACAGACCATAATAGAGCCTCAGCTGTGTTTTACAGTCCCTCTATATACTGTAGACACAGATAAATTTGGATTTATCACTCTACAAGATCTGTTATTATTGAGTTTCAGTCAAGTTGTAATGGACTTTTTGTCACAGTTTCCCTTCTTTGAGATAATTTTGGGATTTCAGATACTGTTTATCTTCTGTAGATCTTCTTTTTAAGTCTCTCTCTCTCTTTCTCTCTTTCTTTTTTTTTATAATGAATTCTCTAAAAATGTACAAGGACTGGACTGTAAATGAATTAAAAAGCCAAGGAAAAACTTCCAGAGACCTTCAGAAAACCAAGAGAACTATCACTCAAGACCACTTTAACAATAACTAGAAAGTCTGGCTGCTTGGAAACAAAACATAAAGAAACGAGGGGTGGGTTCCAGACTGTTGCACAACAGCTGACATAGCAGATTCCTATTGTGTAAACATTTTAATCAAATGACTCATCTTGACTAATACACATTTTTTCATTAAGGTACCAAAACTGAATCCTAATCAAGTGAAAAAACAACAACAACAAACCTAACCAAAACAATAAAAACATGGATAAGGTGGTTCTTCATTCAACCTTCCTGCCCAAACAGTTTTTCAGATCTAAAACAGTTTGCTCCCAATGGATGGATGGATGTATTTAGGTTCACCTTTAAAAACCACTCAGTTATTTCCTAAAGTGGACGGATGTTTTTGTTTATATCAGATGTTATTCAGACATTAAATTAATGATGCATCTGGTTTGGACCATTTTTAGCTGTGGCTCAATATGCCAGGAGGACATTGACTCAAAATAAACAACAGCGCTCAGGTTGATCATAATGAAGGAACACTTAGTGCAACAGCATGCCCATATTACATATTTTCAATGTTTTTTGAGCAACAAAAGGGAAGTAATGAGCTGTTTTTTAAATAGCTTTGGCCACTCATTTAATTGTTATTTGTGGGACCAAGTTTGCTTTTGGTAAATTTTTGGTTCCGTCATTCATTTCTTTACAATAGGAAATACGCAGAGTGCTATCAGCCTTATTCTTTAAACACAAGTTCATCACAGAAAGCATCTGCAGAATAATGCACATAAATCGTACTTACTGTTTGTAGGTGATTATGACAATCAGTATGGCGGGTACACAGCATATAATGATAATGACAGCCAGAGCCAACAGCGCCCCCTCTGTGTAGCCTACACTCTGCACAGCTTTCTTTACACTGGTAACCACTTCAGGGGTTCGGATTTCCAAAATCCGGCCACCAGGAGGGAGTAAGGGCTGAAACTCTTTATTGATGTCTAAAAGTTTACCATCAAGAAACCTTGGATAAAAGACACACAGAGAGAGAGAACATGCATACATTTGGCATATCTCACATAAAGGCTCAAAGTAGGCAAAACGGAAATTTAGAAATAGGCTAGCAGCCAGGTGCAACTAATAAAATGCAACTTGATTACCAGATCATCAGCAAGTGTGAGCACCTCAATAAAATGAGAAGCTTTGGCAGTTTGCTTGTCTGAAGCATTCAGCTGAGTGTTAACACACTCACATTAAAAAAGCAATTGTTGTTGCCCATCAATCTGAAAAGGGTTATAAAGCGATTTCCAAACAATTTGAATGCCCATCAAATTGTCCATCATTCTACATGAAGAAGGTTATTTATAAGTGGAAAACATTCAAGGCAGTTGCCAGTCTTTTGTGCAAATTCAACCCAAGGTCAGAAATTGTGAAAAACCGAAGAGTTACATCTCAGACTTTACAAGCCTCAGTGAACAAGTTAACAATAAAATACATGACAGTGCAATTGGAAAAAGACTGAAGGGATATGGCTTGTTTGTAAGGATTGCCAAAGAAAGCATCATCTCTCTAAACTAAGAAATAGTCGAATAGTTTGGGTTTGCAAAGTTAAATCTGAGGAAACCACAAGACATCTGGAGGAATGGCCTTTGGGCAAACGAGGTCAGAGTGAAGATATCTTGTCATAATGCAGAGCGTTATATTAAGTGGAAACTGAAAACAGCATATCAGCACATACTGACTGTCAAGCACAGTAATGCAGGTATTGTGATGTGGGCTTCTTTTTCAGCCACAGGATTTGGGCCCCTTGTAGTCACTGAGTTGGCCATGAACTGCTCTGTATGCTGTACATATTTTTATAAGAAGTGTCTAGAGTCAAATGTGAGGCCATCAGTCTGACAGCTAAATCCCAAAAAGTTGATTCTGTTCATCTGGATGTAACGTTTTCAGTGTGAGAAACGTTTGATCATCCATTCAAGTGACAACTGCTGCCAAAGCGAAAACCCTTAGTGGTTACTTATGCGCCAGGAGTATCAGAGCAGTTGAGACGCATTTTCTCTAAAGAGACAATGCTGAGACACTTTGTCTCTGTGGCTTTCAAACTCCGAACTACACAGCGCCAAAAACTGGTGTACTCCAAGGATTGAGTCCCCCAACACAAAGAGAGCAATATAGTGTACGCTGTTAAGTGGCAGGATGATTGCCGTGATTTATACATCGGGGAAACCAAACAGCCTCTGGCTAAGCGGATGGCACACGACAGAAGAGCTAACTTGTGAGGCCAGGAATCCACAGTCTATATACATCAACAGGCCAGTGGACACTCTTTCAATGATGAAGATGTACACATCTTGGACAGGGAGGAACGCTGGTTTGAGCAGAAAGTCAAGAAGGCTGTTTATTTGAAAAGGGAAAGACCATCTCTGAATCGAGGAGGGGGCCTAAGGGTACATCTTTCACCATCTTACAATGCTGTGATTGTAGCCATTCCTCTCTCTGTGAATGGTACTCATGGCCATTGATCAATGTCCTTTGATCAGTCTACAACAAAAAGGGCTGAAAATGAGAAATCAAAGGGTTGCAATGGCCTAGTCAAACTCAAGACCTCAGCACAACTGAACTGTAAGAGGATAAATGATCGCCTGCCTCAATGAACTGAAGCATTTCTATAAAGAAGAGTGTGCAAAAATCCCTCTACAACAATGTAAGAGACTGATAAAAATCACATCGAAAACATTCAAGTTATTGCTGTTAAATTTGGTTCTAGAAGCTTTAAACCATGGGGTGTACTTAGTTTTTCACACACAGTCTCAGCATGGTGTAATATGTCCTGTGTTGTGGTTCACCTCAGGCTGTATGTGTATTATAAGACCTGCTAAGTACAAGATAATAATTTATTATGTCTTGATATGTAAAACCTTAGAATTTAAAACAAGAGGTAGACGTTCTTCTTACCATGACCGCATAGAATAGCCCTTTATTGTCACTGTACATGTACAAGAAAACTATGGGATAAAGCCTAACCAAGTTTTAATTGCAAAGCCATGTAGATTACTTTCTGTTCTTTTCTGTATATACAGCTAAAATAGGCATTTGACTTTTTATGGAGTTGTTGGTAAAGTTCTTACTTGTAGAGCTCCTGCCTTGATACAGCTCTATTCGTCAGTGGGTCGATGGCATAAATCATAAGGTCTGACTTGGTGTAGTCTTCCTGCTCCATCCCATCCCCATGGCGGTGAGGCCCGATGGTTTCCACGACAACCTTTGCTCCCGGTATCTGTTCCTGGACATAGCGTTCCAAAATGCTGAGGATTGAAAAGATTGGATTTTGATATACAGCATCAAAGTATTATAACCCCTTCAGAATTCCCAGCACGACATCCACATACACACATTAACGTACATAAAAATACTGTTTCTTAGATCCAAACAAGTGCTCATATATATGGACAGACAAAGCCGTCAGACTCTAAACACACCACATCACACTCACTCACTCACACACACACACACACACACACCACCTCATGCACATTTAAAAAAAAAAAAATCCTGTCAGCCAGGCAGACTCCTGCTGAGCAGTATTGATTTCTGTCCCCCCAGAAACACCTGCTCACAGCAGGAACACTCTAACTCATGTGTGTCTGCATGTGCACGTGGGTGTGAATCAGACAGAAAAGATGACAAGTGCTTTAAAACATCATTAACAAATTATACTGTATTTGCATGGCAAAACAAAGCTCCAGTCCAGCACCAGCTGTGACGAGTATTTGCTACGTGGTACAGAAAGGCCCACTGTTGAATGTGTATATAAAATATCACATCATGCAGTGAATTACCCATTTTGTATTTTGCTTGACTGTCGTCACACAACAGAAAATGCATTTAGTGTTTTACTTCTCAGCTGCCACTGATGTGGTGATAAAGTCAGGTGCTTTGATATTTTGCAGAATGTAGAGAGAGTAGGGGAAGGACAAAGGAGATGACTGATAGCATAGGTAACTAAATAGCTAATGTTTGCCGTTAGAGGCTTTCAAATACCCTTTAAAATTACTCTCGACAAAAGAGAAACCAATAGAAAAGCTGCTCAGTACTGTGAAAAGGTTTTGAATTACCGCTCATTTCTTTTTATTTTGCTTCCAAGTAACCAGATTTTCGTTTAGTCTTTTTAAATAGTCTTGAGCAATAGTTCTCATGGCTTTCAGAGTTTTTCTTTGGAGACTGGCTTATTTTCAGCCCACTTCTTCTGGCTAACCACTTTCAGATAAATTGTTCTTTTACGTTTGTTTGTTAAGCAATAACTGACCTATGATCATTCAAGGATGGAAAAAGAGGAACGAAAAGAAGACAAGTGGAGGACAAAAGAAAAACTGGCAGCCAACCTGACACAGGGCAGGTCTCAGTGGACAAATTACAGAAATTACAAAAGAAGTGGACTGAAAAGGAGTGGAAACAGGTCTCATGGAGTAATGAACTTTTGATTGAAATTGCAATCAGTATTTATGGAGGTCAGGAGAGAGGTGAGTGTCTCAATTTGTCTACAGTTTGTAAAACACGGTGGAGGCTCTGCCATGGTTTGGTGCTGCATTTCGGTCAGTGGTGTTGGGATTTTGTTAGAACTGATGACATTATGAATGTAGAAATATACTGTCAGATTTTGATCCACCATGCAGTGCTATCTGAAAAGTATCTGAGTAGCATTGGCTTTGTTTGTCATCATGACACTAGATGATAGAAAAACACACAATGGAACATGGATGGACCTCCCCAGAGCCTGAACCTCAACATTATCGTTGCAGCCGCAACAACCTGGTGCTGAACGCCCAGAAGACAGTGGAGATTATTGTGGACTTTAGGAGGCACACAGCCCCAGTCCCCCCCATCATCCTGACTGATACCGTCATCACCACTGTGGACTCATTCCACTTCCTGGGTACCACCACCATCACCCAGGACCTCAAGTGGGAGCCCACCATCACCTCCGTCATAAAGAAGACCCAGCAGAGAATGTTCTTCCTGAGGCAGCTGAAGAAAGTCAACCTGCCAACACGGACGATGATGCAATTCTACACTGCAATCATTGTGTCCACCCTCGCCTCCTCCATCACCGTGTGGTATGATGGAGCCACCAACAGGGACGAACAGAGACTGCAGCGTGTTCTGCGCTCTGCTGAGAAGGTGATTGGCTGCAGACTCCCATCCCTCAGGTTGCAGACTCCCAGACACCCTCTGACAGGGAGCTCCGGTCCATTCGGACCAGAAACTCTCGCCATAGGAACAGTTTCTTCCCCTCTGCTGTTGGACTCATGAACAATAACCATAAGACTGTTCCCACCATTTGCTCTGATTCAAACACATGATCCTGTACTGTGTTCTCTGCACCTGTTCCATTTTTGCACTGATCATCACCTGCATTCACGTATATATCAATTTGCTTAGCACTTTATAAATTTTTATTTCTATGTTTATTTAAGTGTTTGTCTTATAGTATGTTTCACACAAAGTAGCGCAGCAATTTACTAATGTTGTAAATCTGCTCAACATTTGGCAATAAACCCTTTCTGATTCTGATCCTAACTGTGGTCTACCTGTTAGTGGTGGCTTGCATGTGCCTGTTATAGCGTATTCTAGTTTAATGAAACACTTGAGATTTTATTCTTACAAGGACATTTTCGGAAATCATTTTAAGAGCACATCTAGATTTTAAAGAGTGTTTTTGCTCTTTGACTACTGTTGTTGAAAACCCCATGTGACAATTAGAGTTTAAGTCCCTCCTGTGCGGAGACACCATAGCTAAATCAATAGAAGGACTT
The DNA here is from genome assembly GCA_015108175.1 of Pelvicachromis taeniatus. Lineage (NCBI taxonomy): Eukaryota > Metazoa > Chordata > Actinopteri > Cichliformes > Cichlidae > Pelvicachromis > Pelvicachromis taeniatus. Next base: position 49,013 of record VURO01002637.1, read on the forward strand.
CAAACTGAGCAAACTCGAAATAAATCAATTTGCGACTAAAACTTAATTTCAATGCTGAATGACTTGAAGAAACGTACGCTTAGTCTGAAAACTTTTACAAGAGTTCTCTTCTTGTTGCTTGCACAAAGCATGGTATGTCTTTCACTTTTGCTAGCCTTCTACTTGATGACACTGCAGGTATTTTAAGAATTGCTTTATGTATTTTAAGGTAACCAGCTGTCTATTTTTGATCTGTTTTATCAAGTATTTTATCCAAGAACCAAGTGAAAAAGGTGTCAAAAAGTAGATCTCTTATGTATTAGCCTTTATTGTTAATATTGCTCAAGATACCATTAGCAAGCTAAGTTGCTAAACAGCTAAAGGTATGTTAACATACTACGTATTTTCCTCTTTAGCAAATAAATAAAAACTACCTTTTGCACACTTTAATAAAGATGTTCTCGATGTTTGATTTTCCCGTATATACTGCCTGGCAGGCAGTCCTGTTTGAAGTCCTCTCATCCCTCCCAGTCCCTCTGGGATTCATATGTAGGCTTAGAGAAAGCCATCCCATTGTTATGCTTGGACACAATGCTTCCACTACTACACTTTACATGTGAAGTTGTTTTTGTAAAAAGCTTTCTTTGGTATGCACCAGAACAATTTACTGCTTCTTTGGCCAAACACTGGTATGTTTAATGTTTTTTCCATCCAGAGATGATTGTTCCTAAGGACTAAAAGTTATTTGCTAAACTGTACTTTTGCTTTAATAATGTTTTTGGACAGCAAATAGCTTTTTCTGGCACACCTGACACACAGGTCAAACTGATCTCTTTCTGGTGTAGAGCCATGCCCTTTGACAGCTGGAACAGTTACCAGGAGGTTCTTGCTGGCAGTCGGTTAAAATAAGGGATGATTTCTCTTAGAGTGAAATTATTTATTTCAGATAGAGCTCTTTTGGTCTTGGTGCGTTGATGCCACACATGTCAGTAGGAAAGAAAACACCTAACCTTCATATATTAAAGTGCGGGACCGTTTATTAAAACCCACTACTTCAGAGAGAATTAGATGTTTGCCTTTGCAAACACCACAACACAGCCTACAGTTTCTTTGTTAGATAAACTACATTCATCATGTTGAATGTACAAATGGTTAAACCCAAGCTGCTTGCTCTATTGTCAAAAGCATCAAACGTTACCTTAGAAGCTTCTCTTTGTTTTTCTCCACGTATGTAGGAGGGACATTTGATACAACGACCTGCATGTCCAGCTGGTTCACGACTGACACCTACACAACAGCAAAAGAAAACCGAGATAAAAACTCGCTGAAGCACTTAAAATAAACCAAAAATAACATCCTGGGTTTTTGATTTCACTGCATATTAACAGACAGAACCTCTACATGTTTAATAAATGCGGGGAAATGGATAACATTTCCCTTCTACAGTACACAAAATGTGCTTCAGGTTTGCAACAAATTGAATTTGTTTTTACACTTACCTGCTAAAGGATTTATGTGGCAGTGTAAGGGAGCAGTGGAGCACATGTAATTTAGCAGTTTGATTACATTTTTTGTTGGTGGTTGGACTACATTCATATTTGCATAGTGATACAAGTAATCCGTGTTTGCCATTCTTTTGTCTAGGGTAATACAGAACCTGCATGCAATTAACTTGACTATATTGGATGTAAATTAGTCACAAGTATTAATTATTCACAATTAAAGCCTTCTTTAGCAGTCACCCGGTTAACTGAGCAACCTTGGGCTATAGTTTTTTAGTTTAAAGGCAGGTGTCAGACTAGTAGACACAAGATGCAGAGCTTATAGTGGGATGTGTTATTTTTTGCCTTATGTGTGACCTACGTGTGAACAAGTAAAATGTATTCAGATCAGTGACGTTTTTTTATGTGATTTTTTTGCACTACATTTCATTAGAGTTTCATGTCAAATGTGCACTCTCAATCTTATCATATTTTTCAGAAAAAGGAGTTCAAACTACTCTCTCATTAGCTTTAGTTAACCAAAGACGATTT
>VURO01002638.1:0-14421 GCA_015108175.1 Pelvicachromis taeniatus
ATATTTTTTTTTTTTTTTTTTTTTTTTTTTTTGGGGGGGGAAATTCAGGATATGGCTTCTCTCTCTCTCTCTCTCTCTCTCTCTCTCTCTCTCTCTCTCTGCAGGTCAATGAATGCCTTCCTCATAGTGTACTTGTGCATCTTGATCAGCAAAGCAGTAATCAACACTGTTCTGAAGTACGCTTGGCAGTGGTCGCCCGATCGAGATGAGCCCTGGTACAACCACAGGACTGAACACGAGCGTCAGCGCCACGTGGTCCGTTCACAAGTCCTCTACGTTTTTAAAAGCAACCATTTAAACCAAGCGTCCAGTGTCACTTAAAACCTCATAGCTGTTTGTCTCCCTCCCCTCTCAGGTGATACGAGCCTTCACAGACTTCCTGGCCTTCATGGTTTTGTTTAATTACATCATCCCCGTGTCTATGTATGTAACGGTGGAGATGCAGAAATTTCTTGGCTCCTATTTCATCAGCTGGGACGAGGACATGTTTGACGAGGAGCTGGGAGAGGGCGCTCAGGTGAACACCTCCGACCTGAATGAAGAGCTGGGACAGGTACACGCACACGCCCAGATGCGGACTGTCGGATATGATCTAAACTCTGTGGAGGCTTGCCCTTACTGTACCCTTCTCCTTTCTCTCTCCCAGGTGGAATACGTGTTTACTGATAAGACGGGCACTCTAACTGAGAACAACATGGAGTTTATCGAATGCTGCGTTGACGGGAACGTCTATATCCCGCATGCGATCTGCAACGGCCAAATCCTCAGCGCCGCGTCAAGTATAGACATGATTGATGCCTCACCTGGTGGCTACAGGAGAGTAAGTGTGTGTTTTGCTAAGCAAACAAGGGGAAACTAACCTCAGTTAAAAGGCTGGAGGAACGTTGACGGCAAGGATTTTGATATATCCTATACCCAATACATATAAACGTAAACATTTCCTTTGTATAGTGTATACTTTGTCTTATATTGGGGGCGAAAAAAAGTCCTCTGGTACACGGAAAAGTGATGAGCATTGCACTTATGGTAGTGGCAACAAAGATTAGTTTAGATTTAATAAAAGAAAACTTGTGTAGTCAGCATGAGCAGCAGTAGCTGCCACAGATGACTAGAGAGAGGGAGAGAGAGAGAGAGGACAAAGGGTGCTCAGTGTTAAAGTGCTGAATTTCCTGCTTTATTGCTGGAGTTTTTTTGTTGTTTTTTTTTTTAAGATATATAGCACAAAAATGCCACATTATCGACTAAACAGAATCGATTGTGTAAAAAAACAAAAAGAGGATTCGTCCTTCACTCTTGTTTTAATTATGCACCTTCTAGCTCAGCCTCACGCCTGTTGCCTGCATAAGAAATCATTACGATATGTGGCTGTGCCTGTAGGAATACGAGGATTTGTTTTTTCGGGCGTTGTGTCTGTGCCACACGGTGCAGGTGAAGGAGGAGGAGACGGTGGATGGCATCAAGAGGGGCATCCACCAGGGCAGGCCCACCTCCTTCTACATCTCTTCCTCACCAGATGAGGTGGCTTTGGTCGAGGGAATGAAAAGGTAAATGCACTGAAACCACACAGTTAACAAAGTTCCCTATGATCTTTATGGGCTGCATTAAATTTTATTAGTGTGTATTTTATATCTTGGTTGGAAATGTATTCCAGTCAATTACCATCCAGCACTTTTACTTTTGCCTTCAGGCTGGTCTACAGTGACATAGCCAGTAAACAGGAATCTGCTGTTCATTACACAAAAGATTTGGGGTTTGGTTGATTCATCAGTTTTATTTAGAAAGGCTTCGGTAAGAGAAACCTGACCTGGAAGTGTCTGTGTGTCAGCCATAACAAGAGCTGGTTAAATTCTCTAAATAGTAAGGAAAAGTGCTTCCTTGCTTTCTTTTATTATCTCCTGTAGCAGAGGCTACACTGGACCATCCTTTATGTGAAAGGACAGGAGAAAACTCCAGTTGTTAATTCACAACAATGCAACATCAGACTGTTCATGAAAACACAACTGACAAAGTGGTGTGGCTCATGTAAATGTTCATTACAAGCATGTTTTTATTTCATATCACAACTCGCTTAAATGTTTTGAATTTGAATTAAAAATGTTTGTTTCTGAGTCGTTCTCCAGCAGGACAGAACAAGATATATTACAGTTTGTTTCATTTTATAGGCTGTTCTTTAAAATCTCACCCTTTTTTAATGAATACGTTGCAGCAGTATTTTTTTTATTTTAGTTTGACCTGTATGAAATGACATGGTGAGAACGCATTGGTAGATTTTGGAATCCACCTTCTGGATTTTGTAGTTTCAGTACTGCAGACAGTTATGAGTCTAGTGTAAGTATAATTAGATTCAGAGTCTTTGTAAATTCTCCTTCACACCTTTTTATTCATCTTTTCTTTCATTCATATTTTAGTAAAGGAGATCAATGGTTTTTGTTTTTTTTATCTGAATATTTGACCATACACTTGGTGGCCAAGACAACGTAATAAGTACCAAAAACTGCAGTTCCACAAATGTCCACTTGAGACTGTCTCCATGTTAGAGCCCAGATAAACAGGTTTAGGGTTTCCATGGTGAACTGCCTCCTTCATGACAACCACTCAGGAGTGAATGCTTATTAAACTGACCCATTTATGTTGTATTATAATTTAAAGTAATGTGTGACAGGTGGGGGCTGACACAGTCTGCTCGCTGTCCCTTCTGTTTTTCTGAACTACCGTATATACCCCTAGATTGTGTTTGTGGCAGCTTTTGGTACATTTTAATGTAGATGTCTGACAAATATTATAACTATGATAACTTCCTGTGCAGTTAATTGTAGTAACAGCGTTTCTAGTTTTCAACAACATATCCTCCCCTTAATACTTGAAATGAGTCCACAATGTTGGCAAAGTGAGGGTCTAGGGTCACCCCCTCCAAAAAATGGTCCTGGCTCAAATTGTCCTGCAATACTATCTGGGAGAACAACTTGCTGGTCAGTCATGAACAATTTAAAGCCTTGATGACACATGACGCAGAGCCCAACAGGCTGCTGGGAAGTTTTCAGACTTGTATTATCCTTCCTCATTGGATAGCGTGTCCTGTGTTTTACTGTCTGATTACTGGTGAATTACTCAAACTGGACTACCTATAGTGTATATAAACCTTATACCTGAAGCACCAAGTCCACGCCAACACAGAGAACCTTTTATTTTTATTTTGGTAACAGTGTGCTATTTTAAATTATAGTGTAGGACACATCAACCATGCACCATCAGGGAATGCTGCTCTCTTATATAGCTTTCACAGATGTTCTCTGTCTTCTGCGTATGTGTGAGCTCAGGTTACGCAAAATGCGTCAGAGCACCTTTAGCCCTTCCAAGTGGGGCATAAATGAGTATTTGTGTACATGGTTGCTTTTTGTTGGGCTTAATGCATCTTTTTCCTTTCACTTCTGTTGCCAGGCTCGGTTACACATATCTAAGACTGAAAGACAACTACATGGAGATCCTCAACAAAGATGACGAGATTGAAAGGTTGGTCTGCTAAGAGACTGGTGCGGTTACTCCACAGGATATGGAAGTGAGATTAATTGACTTGATGGAGTTGCGGTCACACATAAGCCGTCATACAACAGCCCTCAGCTTGTGTCTCATGTTCACCCGAGGTTACAAAAAACTACAACCACCAAAGAGAAGGCAGAGGGTTGCTTTTTACGAAACTACTCAATCGAATCAAAACGTTCCAGCTGATCAGAAAAAACAGAAGGCGAGCGAGTTTCCATTAGAGAGTGGTTTTGTGGCAAGTGTTTAATGTTTTGATCCGTAGGATGTGTTTGTGTAACCGCCTTCCCTCGCTATCACTCTCTGCAGTGGCCTGTCAATAGAGGGCTATTTTAAGGAAGCAGGGGAGCTTGGGAAGGGAGGGTGGTGCAGTGGGCAGCTGTGAAGACTTTAGAGGCAAAGCAAAAGGTTTTACAGCTTTTTTTTTGCATTTTGTGCTTTTACCCTTTTTAAGGAATCAAGACCACTCCAGCCAAAAATATGTAATTCATTTAAGCCTCAGCCGTCAATCTGCATTGTGGTCCATTTTACAGCTTGATAATCATGAAGTTTAAAGGATGTAAAACTAAATTGAATGGAGAAAAAAAAAATGCAAAAATTAGTGTGTGCACTTATCAGAACTGTTAAGTGTTGGACATTTTGTGCATAATATGCAGCACTCTGACAAAAAGCGAATGAGAAAATGAACAAAACAGTGACTGCTTCTTTGCTAACGCCGTCTCTCCTCCAGGTTTGAATTGCTCCATGTACTGAACTTTGACTCTGTCAGGAGGAGAATGAGCGTTATAGTCAAGTCGAGCTCAGGTAAGACACAGGACCGTTTCCGCGATCAGATGCTTGCCCGTTCTTGCAGTTGGCTTTACGGATGTTTGTTTTGTGTGCTCCCAGGAGACTACCTGCTGTTCTGCAAGGGTGCTGACTCATCCATTTTTCCGCGGGTGGTCTCGGGAAAGGTGGAACAAGTTAAAGCCCGGGTGGAACAAAATGCAGTGGTAAGTGGACAGTTTGACCAGCACTGGTTATATAAGGGGATTGATGATGCACTGCATCATGTCAGTTTTAGATGTCATTCAGAAATCTTTCATAGCTTCATGCTATAAATTTCTCCTTAAAACACTGAGAAATAACAGAACTGGCATTTAAATCTTAATATTACATTTGAAGAAAAAGTTTGAAGAAAATTCATATTTCCTTTAAGAACATGAAACGAGTACCTCTGTGTGGCATTTTTTTCATCTTTTAGCATACTGAGGTTTTGTTTGTTTTAACTGCCCTTTTTTGATGCCTCACATCTTAATGAACCTTACTTTTAGCTAAAGTAGTTCACTGTTCCAGCCTACAAAAAAATCTTTACATAGTACTGATCCAGCACTCAAATTATTAGAAGACAAAGTTAGCAACTACTTAGACAGGATAGCTGAACATGTAGCAGTTCAAGAGCCAGATATTTCCCTCGGTTGAACTGACAGATACAAATGTAAGTTTAAATGAATGCTAGTGCACTTATAACTCTGCTAGATGTGAGTGAACACACATTTTACGTTAATGCCTCCGTCTGAAGCACGTTTGGGTCTAATGTGGATGAGTCTGAAACACTTGCGATCAGCATTTGAATTTGTTAATTTTCCCCCATTGCTCTCTTCACTGTAACACCAGGAAGGGCTGCGAACTCTGTGCGTCGCCTATCGAAGGCTGTCAGAGTCTGAATACCAGGAGGCGTGTCATCACCTGATGGAAGCCAAACTGGCCCTGCAGGACAGGGAGCAGAGGCTGGCCCAGGCCTATGACATCATCGAGAGAGACTTTGTTCTTCTGGGCGCTACAGCAGTGGAGGACAGGTTGGTCGGAAAGAGGGGAACGGGAAGATTTAAAAACAGTGCAGCAGCGGGGGGGGGACAGAAGGACAGAAGGGAAGATTAATGAATCATTAAGCTGCCCTTAAAGGATTGTCTTCAGAGCGTTCTCATGACTCATGAGGCCAAGAAGAATATTCTGTCACAGCTCTGATAGGTGACTTACTATTAATACTGCTGTTTCTTTTCCACTGAGAGAATAAATATGCAAGATGTTTTTACGCTCGGAAAAAGCAGGCTTCAGCATTGACCCCAACTTGATTGATCGCGAGCACGACAGTTTAATTTCCTAACAGATAAGCTGCTGATGGGCAGCGACAGGGGTGGCCATCCATTGATAAGTTATCACCAGTCAGTAATGGATTGATTGAAGCTTTGATGAATGCTTTAGTTCTGCATAGCTGAGTGGAGGCTGCATCACTTATTGACTTATCGACGTGCAGGCTCCAGGAGAAAGCAGCAGACACTATTGAGTCACTGCACAAGGCTGGGATGAAGGTTTGGGTCCTGACGGGGGACAAGATGGAGACAGCGGCGGCTACCTGCTACGCCAGCAAGCTGTTCCGTCGCACCACCCAAATCCTGGAGCTCACCAAGAAACGCACGGAGGAGCAGAGTCTTCACGATGTGTTGTTTGAACTCAACAGGACTGTTCTCAGACAGCGCTCCATCTCTGGGTATATGCTCATGCGGGCAATCTGCGTTATATGTACAACTGACTTTTGGTCAAATCAGTAGATCTTTTAGTCTTGCTGATGTGTAGATGGATCTCCCTGTTGATTAGTCTGTGGTGCATTCAGGTTTTTTTTGTTTGTTTTTTTTTTAGCTTGTCCGTAGACTGCCTCGACTTTGGCCTCATTATTGACGGGGCCACTCTTTCTGCAGTATTAAAGCCCAACCAGGAGGGCGCAGCCCACGGCAACTACAAAGAGATCTTTCTAGAGATCTGTCGTAATTGCAGCGCCGTGCTCTGCTGTCGCATGGCACCTCTGCAAAAAGCACAGGTAAAGGAAGTATGTGTGAAGTAAATATGCCACCTCCAAGGTGGCACATTCACAGGGGCACTGAATGGAATGGAATGAGCTTTTTTTTGTTGTTGTTGTTTTTGCAGATTGTGAAGCTGATTAAAGCTTCCAAGGAGCACCCCATAACCCTCGCTATTGGCGATGGAGCCAACGATGTCAGCATGATCTTGGAAGCACATGTGGGAATTGGTGAGTACATCTAAGCACCATAATTAGCGGCTAATTTGCTAAATCATCCATTTAGTATTTAACCAAATACTGATCATGATATTTGATAGCAAAGCTTAAGGTTAACCTCCCTCAATTTTGATGATCACATGTGGTATAATTGTAGTAATTGCAGGATATTTGCAAGTAAAATGCTAAAGGCAGTAACTGCAGCACTGAACATGCGATTAGATTCCTGATCAGGCTACATTTAACCCGCTTTTTGTTTCTTTAGGCATCATGGGTAAAGAAGGTAGGCAAGCAGCAAGAAATAGTGACTACGCTATCCCGAAGTTTAAACACCTGAAGAAGATGCTTCTGGTCCATGGCCATTATTACTACATCCGAATTGCTGAGCTCGTTCAGTACTTCTTCTACAAGGTACTAGACGGGCGCCTCATGCGCTCCATTGGCTCATACGTTTTAATCACTTTATCGTAATTCCCAGTGAAACACAGTCACAATGAACCAGATTTTGCAGCTACTCTGACAGATTACTGGATTCATGAATCCGTGGTGCAACCTATTCCCGGATTCATGCCCATGATGATCAGTGTGGGCGGCTTCCACAGCAAACAGTGCCCTGCCAACTGATTCATTTTTTTTTTTTTTTCCCTTTTTGGCAGGCCAGCTGCTTACGGCCCACTCAGCGAGCTTATAGCACACAATTTCTGCATAAACAGAAATGTGTAGATAGTAGCATTTTTAGAGTCTTTAAATTTTTTTCATTCGTACTTGTCACAAGCTTATCACTTTCTTTGCTTGTTGTGTTTTTTCTTTTTTTTCCCCCCCCTCTTAAATCTTTCCAGAATGTATGCTTCATCTTCCCTCAGTTCCTCTATCAATTCTTCTGCGGATTCTCCCAGCAGGTAAGTACTTTATACGGTGTCAGAGTTATCATGGAGAAGCACGCAGTCATATTTGCATTGGTCACATATTCTCACAGGAGCTTCAAATAGTAACTATTTCTGTATCTATCACTGATGATGAGAGAGGTTTTGCTCAAGCAGTGTGCTGGCATGTCATCCTTCTTCCCTCACTTGTATCTCTTCTTTGATTCTTAACTCCTCCCACTGATGTAGGAGAGAGGGGCAAGAGAGGAGTCATGACCTCAGCTTATCCAGAAGGCTCTCTTGAGGTTTCTTGAAGTAAATTTAAGTGATTAGAAGAACTTCAGTGATGCTGGACAAGGAAGGATTTATAGATGGAGGAGAGAGAAAATTATAGTTTTTAATGAAAAGCACCCATAGATGCCACATTTTCTCTCCAGCTCTGTGGATCGTTCAACCATAGCTACATGAAACAACATTACATGCACGACAGTATTTAAATGGCAGATGAAGCAACTAATCGGCTGGCAAACTTAGTGAAGCATTTAGCAGTTGAGACCAATTTAAAACCGACAGAATAAATTAGACATTCACTCACAGGCCAGTTCATTAGGTACACATGTTTAACAGCTTGTTAATGCAGTTAACATGGCAGCAGCCCAGTTTGTTGAGGCATGTAGGCGTATTCAAGATGACTTGTGAGAGCTCAAACTGAGCATCAGAGTGAGAAAGAAAGGGGGCTGTTTCATGTCAGTTCATCAAAAGCCATCACACATTAGCCATTGTGCTTGTTTTGTTAGCATAAAAGTTGTTTGTGCATCTAAAGGGTTTCACCAGACGCCGTTAAGAGAACCACAGTAACATTCCTAGCTGTAATAAGTCAAATATGTTAGTATGTAAACGGTTTCAGATCACTGATGCTGTCTGTGTTTCCTCTGCAGCCTCTGTACGACACGGCGTATTTGACGCTTTACAACATCAGCTTCACCTCACTCCCCATTCTCCTGTACAGCCTGGTTGAGCAGCACGTCAGCATCGACACACTGAAGAGAGAGCCCTCCTTGTACAGGTGAGCTCAGAAGAAAAGGGATCCCCAAATATTCTCTTTGTGCGCGTAATAGCTGTTGTTCCTAACCTACGTTGTTTGTTTGCTTCTCTCAGGGACATTGCGAAGAACTCCCTCCTCCGCTGGCCTGTCTTTCTCTACTGGACGTGCCTGGGTGTGTTTGATGCTGTTGTCTTCTTCTTCGGTGCCTACTTCCTGTTTGACAACACCACCTTCACCAGCAACGGCCAGGTAAGCCTCTGTCTCCCTGTCGGCACAAGGCGGTGATAATGGCCAGTACTTGAACACAGTACTTGAAACTGAAGACTTAATGGCTTTTTGTGGTGTTTGAGGCATCTTTTAGTGGCTTAGAGAGAATAAATGGATGTAAAGTAAGTGCTCTCATTATAAACACTCACTCGATGGGGTCTCGTTAAAAAGGAGCTTAGGTGTAGCGGTTTGACTTTGTGGTCCTGGTATTGTGGATCTGTAGTAGTACAGTGTCTGTCCTGGGTCCCCATAGGCCAGCTACATTGGATCTCCATTCATATTGACAATAGCATCTTTCTCTGTATTGTTAATTTGTATCATGTCAACTGTTTTTGATCGGTCCTGTTTTTTAAGTTGAGACATCCTGAAATTCATTTTGCCCTTTGTCCTGATTCTTTTCTCTTTTCTCCCCTCCCCCTCCTTCTCCCTGCTTCCTCTCTTTATTTTGCTCCTCTTTCTTCTTCTTCTCCCTCTCCTTCTTCAGCTTATGACCACCAACACACAGATGGTAAGCCTGTCTCCCTCCCTGTCCGCTCTCTCTGTCTCTCATACCCTTTTTTGTTCCTGTCGTATTGTTTACGGCTTCAGTTTGACCGTCTCATACCGCTTCATCCTTTCTCACTTCACCGTCATCCATGCACTTTCGTTTGAATGTGTAGTTTTCTAGCGTTCCATTATTCCCCTAATCTGCGTAAAGCGCTGAATCCTTTCACAGTATCCTGATCTTAACCGACATGGTAGAAATCTTAGATGCTTCCTCACATTATCCTCGTTTCCCCTTCTGGTAGTAAACAAATGAATACTAGTACTGCTGTGGCTCGGGATCCAACATCTGTTTGTTTTGTTTGTTTTCTGTCGACTGTGTTTGTGCATTTGTGTGTATTTGTACGTCCATGTAATTTCTCTGTTGTACGAGGTTTCTAATGGGGCGGGGGGGATCTTTCTATTTCTTTGGTTCATAAAGGAAAGACGTAATGGACACTGGCATCAACAGACAGCTGGTTTCTTTGCCTTGATCTTCCTATTCTGTCGCACTCCTCCCTCTTTCATCTTCTCATTCCATCTGTTCATCCCCGATGTCTCCTTAAACCTTTCTAGGATTTCATCAGGTAGAAATATTTGCACACTGAGATATGAAGTGACAAAGCCTCCAGTTCAGTGCCCACAATGTCCCTTTCTCTCACCTTTTATCACAGCAGATATGATGTAAAAGTGTCTGTTCCCTCCTCGTTTTACTTGCTGGGGGGTGGGGCGGCGGGGAGTATCATAGGGTGTTAACTAATCCGTGGATGCAGGGAGAACAGCTTGCGCGATTGATGTTGCCTCTAACTCCCTTCTTCCTCTCTTATTCCTACAGATGTTTGGGAACTGGACGTTTGGGACTCTCATCTTCACTGTTCTGGTGTTCACTGTAACACTAAAGGTGTGTGAGCACATGTGTTTGCAAATACACTGAGGGGAAAAATACTTAAGTAGAGCTAATATCAACTATCCTGCCCCTCACTTGTTAACCATCATGTTACATAAATGATATCTGAGTTTGTACAGCACTGAAACATAGAGCCAAACCCACCGACTTCATTGGCTGGTTTCCTGTTCACTCTGTATGTGTTGTTTGTTTCAGCTTGCCTTGGACACACACCACTGGACCTGGATTAATCACTTTGTCATCTGGGGGTCGCTACTTTTCTATGTTATTTTCTCTCTTCTCTGGGGTGGGATCATTTGGTAAGACGTGCTATGATTTTACTTGTGTCAGTAAAGTTTATGCTGATTAGTGTATTTCAGGAAAGCCACTGATTTATTTATTTTTATGATTTTGCTGCTCAGGCCCTTCCTGAACTACCAGAGGATGTACTACGTGTTCATGCAGATGCTGTCCAGCGGTCCGGCCTGGCTCAGCATCATCCTCCTCATTACAGTCAGCTTGCTGCCAGATGTCATCAAGAAGGTCCTCTGCAGGGCCATGTGTCCCACAGCCACTGAACGTGCACAGGTACAATGTTGGCACCACCTCCTCCACATGAGGCTGGAGGTTTGCATTGTCTCGTGTTTGAAATTAGGCTGTAGATATTTTGTCGCTGTAGTGATTTCTGATAGTGTTCACTAAATGCTAACCAGTGACTAATTCATACTTTCCCCCTTTTCACTACACAAAATCTGAGTTCATACTTCAGTACCCGAGGGGTGTGCCATAAATCTGTTGACTGTATTATAAAAGCAGGCCATTCAGATCCTTAGTTTATTTGAGTATCAGCTGGATTTACTGACTTCCTGTTCCCTGTGGCTTAGCCTTACGTTGCCGTGAAACAAGCTTCACCGTGAGTGGAAAAACGAGTGAAAGGTCTGACAGATTTCTTCCTCTTGTGCTTTTTTTCCCCTCCTCTTCTCTTCTTTCTCACTGCACCCTAATGGATCACCGTAATCAAAATTCACACCACCTCTCATTGAGCCTTTCTCGCCTTCCCTTTCTTTTTGCCTTGTTATGCCTTATCTTCATCACTTCCATCCTCCTCTTTATTCTTTTTTTCTTCCTCCCTCCTCATTACTGTCTCCTCTCTCACCCTTTTTTGTTTTTTTGTCCCCCCCCCCCATTCCTCCTGTGCGGTTTTGCGACTCTGCACTCATGCACTCTTTCATGGTAACTACAGTCCACCCGCCCGTGCCTTACTGTGGAACCGTCCACCATCTTCATGCTTTCACAGTCCTCCAGCAGAATGAGTTTCTGATTGGGCCAGAGAGACGAGATAGGAGCGGGAAGAGGAGGTGACTCTCTCTTTTAAGCCCTCATCTTTATTTGCATGGTGGCATGCCCCTGTGTAAACCACATTGCACCATCTCTACACCTCGCCTAATGTGAAACTAACTACTTGCTGCTGACGACACACCCGGTTTGTAAGGTTACATTTGTAGCATCCTTTTCCGGTCATTTTCATTACATCTTTCATTGTGTTTTGTTTTCCTTGGTATGTTTGAAATGTACTTTGTTGTCACCGTTCCAGCCAGCGTCATCTATATGTTGTTAAAATGATGATCTGTTATTGTTGGTAGGACTTTTGTCATATTAGGTTTCCCCTAACAACAGTTTAATTTTACAGAAATTTGCTTCCACCCTCAGATTCAATGCAGGCTGTTTCTTATAGAAAATACTACGTTAATGTTCCTTATTTATTGGTAGTTTGTTTAATAGTCTGCGAGAAACAAATCAATTATTAGCTGTTGGGTACTAAAATTCAAAACGACCTCTGGTTCTAGCTGCTCCAGTATGAGTAACTGCTTTTCACGTCACTATAAGCATGTATTCTTGGGTTTTTTTAATTGTTTTTGTTCCATTTTTAGATGTTCGTTGCCTTGACCAACAATTCTCAAATTGTATTTAATGACAGATAGTGTAGCGGTTTATAACATTTGCCTAACAAGCGACAAATCCCCAGGTCAATCCTAGGAGGAGACACAAATCCCTCGGGGGTTTTGTCTGGAAGGGCATGCAGTGTAAAAATCAGCAATATCAAATATGCAAAGCCATCCACTGTAGTTCATCCCTTCTGAATAAGGAAGCAGCCAAAAGTAGCTGTATATTTAATGACAAATAGTCCTGTAGTTCACGTTTTTCAAACATCACCAAACCATAGCAGCCTTAGCTGATAGTACAAACCTGATTTATGGAAAAGATTTGCAATCCCAGACCACGCCTGGGTATTAGACAGCTGTTAAAGGGACCGTTAATGCCCAAATTAAATATCCATATTTCTTTTAAATCCATCTAGAAAATCCATTTTGAATCCTCATGTCACCTTAAAGTATTGAAGTATTACTGGACAAAAGGCAAAAGGTTTGAGCAGATTGCTTCACCAACCCCTGTCCTTTAACGTCATCCACAGAGGGTAAGGACAGTGCAGGTTGTGGTGGACGGCCTGGCTCCCCGCTGGTGGAGGTGGAGGCCGTGAAAGGAACCCACTCCACCCTGATAGGACCTGTGAAGGAGACAGTGGAGAAAAAGCTGCTAGAAGCTATGACTCCATGATACCACATAGCCACAGCAACCTACTCAGCAAACCCTAGAGTACCCACAACAGGGGGGCTAGGGTCACCATGGTAACGGCACACAAAGGGCGTGGATAGTGGGGTGTTGGGCTCTTAATGCTGATGCCGTGATGCTTCCTGCCGCTTTGCACTGCATGTGGCATACAATTGTGCTGTGGCTCAGAGTGACGGGGGTGCTGTGCTGCTTCATGAAGAATTTCCTTCTGCCAAAGCTACTTCCAGGAATCACAATCCCCAATTAAGTCAGCAGCGCTAGTTTCAAAGCACCTCGTCACATGTGGGATGGGAATTAACTTGATCTGGGTAGAAGCCAGGAGAGAAATCCTGTCTTTATTATACAGGAGGATACTTGTCATGGTGTGTTGGGTGTAGCTTATGATGCACTTCATAGTAAAGTTTGGGCACCCAGACAGAAGGCTCCGGGCGCTACAATTTGGCTGTAAAATATGAGCTGATGAGTTTAATGCAGATATGATAAGAGTAGTCTGTAACTAAGGTTAGGTTTTATTAGGAAAGGGCCCTAGTAGGTTACTTCCTTCACTCACGTTAACAGACTAATCTCATGGGTGAAATTTAGTTTGTCTCATGCAATTTGGCAAACCAGGTTGTGCAGCAGTGTCTGTAATAGTTGTAGACTGGCATCATCTGGTGCAGAACGATAGAATTGCAAGTGATTTTTGTCTTCATTACACAAGCATGCTTAATTTAACATGACAGCTAATCATGACAGGTTATTGTTTTCAGAAGGTTTATTTTTATTGAGTATATTAGTTTCAGCATTTAAAGCAGAATCAAGGTTACTTAAATAAAAAACACCAAATAAGTATCTTAAACTTTCTGAAAATAATTCTGCCTTTTGTGTGCATGTATCAGATTTTCTCACAAGTTCTATGATTTGACCTGCGCGTTTCTTTTCCTGCAGTTTCCTCGTCTGTCGCTTGAAATGTCTTATGATGGTGGATTCTCTGTTCTTGTGCAGGATCATCAGAAGCTGTTGCCGGGTGGCGTGGCAGACGTGACTCCACTGTCCTTTTGTCGATCCTACAAAGGCACGAGCGCGGACTCCTCTCACCTCCACCTTGGCACCGCAGAGTCGCTGTCGCTCTGCAGGTCTGACCCTCTACCCCAGAAACTCCTGGCCCATTTGGCAGAGGGCGGAGGGACAGACTTGTGTCCTCTCAGCCCTTACATGCTCCGTCTCTCTGGGGCAGGGTTCGCCTACTACGCTCCTGGGCCGGAAACCTCAGTGTGAACACAGACAGAGACTCTGAAACGTATGCATCTCAAAGATCAGTGAATTACGCAACGCAGACATGTTCAAACACATCTGAAGCATGGACACTCCATGCTGAGTTCACCATGTGCATTTTTGGGCTACACCTGAGTGACAAACCCTTTAGATAGTGTTGCCCTTACTCCTAATTCACATACTCGTCTCTTTTTTTTTTTTTTTTTTTTTTTTTTTTTTTTTTTTCTTTTTTTTCCCTTTCTTTTTTTTTTTTTTTTTTTTTTTTTTTTTTTTTTTTTTTTTTTTTTTTTTTTTTTTTTTTTTTTTGTTTGTGTGTTTTTTATTGTGTTTTTTGGTTTTTTTGTTTTTTGGTGTTATTTTG
>VURO01002638.1:14441-40583 GCA_015108175.1 Pelvicachromis taeniatus
CCCTGCTCAAACTCTTACTAGAAGAAGTCTGTGAGCAAAAGGAGACCCGTGTGCGAAAATGCTTCTCGCACTGTGGAGCTGTGCTGTTTGAACTATTGAACCTTTTTGTATGTCTTCGTCTCACTTTTCAGTCTGACACTCTTGCCTGGTCCCTCCACTTTTGTGTCCCCTTTTTTTTTGCTTCTTTGTAAATGTTTGTCAGAAAACATTTATGTACATTTTGTGGTCTGGCCAAGTAAGGGGGATAGCCTTCAAGCTCAGCCCTTTAGGTGTGCGTGCGTGTGCATGTGCGCGAGAGTACGCATGAATTTTGCCTGTTTATTGTACGTTTATATGTGACACACCTTTGCCTTACAGGTAACAACACAGCAGCAGGCTAGGAGCCAAAGGAGAACGTTGTTTAGATTTAGAACAGGAAGAAAAAAGCAGAAGTGGTGTTTTTACAAAGCCTTACACACAACCATCAGCTGAAGGAGAGCAGCGGGGGGGGGAAATCTGAAGAGGGATGTGCAGTATTTTAGCCACCCTGCCTTAATTCATAGATGCCCTTTTTTCCCCCTCTTTAAACAGATTACATTTGGTCACTTTAAAGATATTTGTGAGAGTACAAGGAGGTTCAAAGAACATAGATATGAATATATATATAGTACAATGAGTCTATTATTCCTCCTACTTTCTTTTACCCTCACAATCGTGTCGAGCTTTGTTTCCCTTATCTGTCAGCGTAGCATGTCAGATCTCTCTCTGCATGCTGATTTATTCTTCTCTCAGTTGTTCCATATCCCTCTTTGTCCCAGACATCATTCATCACCAAACCTTTCACAGCACTTTTTTTTTTTCTTCTTTCCCTTGAACAGTAAGCAAAACTGCACCCTCTCCTGCCACCACGTGGTTGTGCAGGGTAACAGCAGCAGCCTGGGACTAGTTTGGGTATTTGTTTGTGGATGACTCGCTACTCCTCCCTGTTGCATTGTGCTCGTGTGTTTGCTGCCGTGCTCCGTGTTATGCAAAAGTTAACGTAAGAATGCTAATGTTGTCACGTTATAAGGGGTTGTCTCTGTGTCACATAATAATTCCATGAGTTTTGGGGGTTTTTTGTACTGTTCTAAAATGATTGATGTCAGTCACTATTGATGTGTGGATGTAAATTTAAAAAAAAGCAAACAATGTTGCTCTGTACTGTAGTGAGAAGGGGTGTTGGATAGATTTATTTTGCTGTAAGAAGGTGGGAGACTTGAATCGGCGATGTCACAATCAAATCAATGAGAATGTTGAACTGATTCGTCCATCACGTCCTCCAGCTGAAGATTGTAGCTCATTTTTGGTGAACCTCTTTTTCTGCATTTCTAAAAATCTGAAATCCTTCTTTTTTCTTCATCTTTTTTTTCATATTTGTTGGGTTACATAGCAAGTTACTGACTCTGGAAGTCATGAATGTGAGATTCTAAAGTAGTTTTTTTTATACATTTATACAGTTTCATACACATCGCCATTTGCCAATATGTAAAGATTCATAAATCTGGATTTTTTCCCTTCAGTTTTCACTCTACAAGCCTCCACACGTGTTCGAACGTGAAGGGGCTCAACATCCCGACCTCAGCGATAAAAGGAACGTACTTGGTGCTTGTAACGCAGTGTCCCACCTCACTGTGTCGTTGCCATACTGTATCCAGACATAGTCTAAATGTCATGTTCTACAATAATAATATACCTTTCGTGATGTGATGGGGAAGTATTTGTTGTAATTCAGACATGTTTAGTAGCAAATTCCTCCACATTTCAAATCTTCAACACTTAGTCCATTTTTGTGTTGTCCATTGTGTATATTTTTTTGCGACTTTTGTATCTCAGAGAGAAGACTATATTTTAACTCTATGCTAGAGTATGTGGTCGAGTTTGTAACCAAAACGAGAGGAAAAACTATAAGATTCATTAGAGATTTGCCAATAGTTATACACAGTGCACTTTGTTTTACAACAGATCAGTCTGACCATAAAAACTAGGTCTTATTGTCTTGTCAGCTGGGGTTTATGGTTCACTCTTCCTCACAAGTTATTTTTCTAAGAAGATTGTATTGGGTGAGAAGGGGAGGGGGAAAAAACGGTGACCAAATAACTTGACTAGGAATGAACTGTCTGTAGGTGTCGGCCTCTGTCGCAATGGATTTATCACACCAGCCTTCTACTGCTGATCAGAATGTCAAACTGCTTTTTTCTAAGTCCATCAGCACAACAGCAGGTGCTCATCTTGTCACTCCTGAGCTTGGCAAAGGTCTAAAATGTTGACTTCTGTGCTCTGAGCAGCACACTTCATATCATACCTTTTTAGTATGGCACTGTTTGTATTACTAAACAGGTTTTGAGAAATTACTTTTTTTTCCGTTTTGGATAAAAGATTTTAAAAGTTCACCTGTTGACTTTTTGCCAGCCTGTCTGTAGCAAACGAGGGCAAAGCACTGTATTGTCATTCTGCTTGTAATAAAGAGTGAAAACGTGTGTCCTGCCATGGTTTGTATTATACACTATATTGGCAAACGTATTTGCTCATCTCCCTACACATATATAGGCATTTGAGTGACATTTCGTTTTTGATTGATAGGATTGAACATGTTGACCCAGCCTTTGTAGCTACAACAGCGTCAACTCATCTGGGAAGGCTTTCCTGCATGGTTTAGGTTTAGGAGCAAAGCTCCACTCCTGAAAAACATCCCCATAGCATAACCCCCCCCCAAAAAAACTTTGTGGAGGGGGGATTGTCCCAACTTACACTTGATGGAGTGCAGTCAGACAAGCAGTGTTCTGGAAACCACCAAACCCAGACTTGTCCATCGGATTGTCAGACAGAGAAGTGTAATTCGGTGCTCAAGAGAACAAATCTCCACTGCTCTAGTGTCCTTTACACAATTTTATTCAGTGCTGTGCTTTGCGCTGGCTGCTGTAAAGCTTGGATGCAGCTGCTTTGTAGAGGTGGCAAAAGTACAGACATTCTGTATTTAAGTAAAAGGTGCTTGTGTTAAAAATACTCTGGTAAAAGTTCCAAGTATTGATTCAACTTCTTGACTCAAGTAAAAGTGAAAAAGTACAGGCTGTGGAATGTACTGAAAGTACCTCTTTTTGAAGATGTTTCTACCAGCTATTTTTGTGAAATGCTAATTGAACCTCATGTTATATTAATGTAATAACATTACATTAGCATACCGTGGGAATGCAAACTTTATTTCAGTCTAATGAATCATAATGAATGTACTCAGCTTGAATCAGTTATGCAGACCATGAAGATAGAAAAAGAAAAAAGGTGTTAAAGTGAGACTTGACAGGTGGAGGAACCCTAAAATTGATCCTAGTGGCTCAACGCGGGGAAAAGAATCACACTGACAATAATGTTTGTGAGCTCCAGTAGGTTTTCTTAGTGTATAGACTGATCAGCTGATCTGGCCTACTGCTGCTGCCATGAGGTTTACTGCTCTTTGTGAATTTACACAACTGAATTCAACTAGATGTAAGCAGATGTTTCATGAACAGTCCTGGCTGATTTCCATCTTCTACACTGACAGTATTCTGTTCATACTAG
The DNA here is from genome assembly GCA_015108175.1 of Pelvicachromis taeniatus. Taxonomy (NCBI): domain Eukaryota; kingdom Metazoa; phylum Chordata; class Actinopteri; order Cichliformes; family Cichlidae; genus Pelvicachromis; species Pelvicachromis taeniatus. The sequence goes on from VURO01002638.1 coordinate 18,012, forward strand.
ATGGTAAAGTAGCTGCAAAGGTGAATTTCAGTGAATGTCACTCATCTAAAATTCATTTTTATCTCTTCTACCCTTTATGTAACCTAACTCCACCCAACACACTGTCCATCACACTTCAGCAAACTAACCCATTTATACTGCACTAAACTGCAAAATATTTTCATGCAACATTTAAACAACCCAAAGTTAGTATACCGTAGTTTGTTTTACAGGCTGTCTCTCAATTTAGAAAAACACAACTTCACATTAAATACAGATCCAGTATCTAATTTAACAATTAAGAATTTGCATAGAAGCTTATTTCCAGTTTATCAAATAAGACTGAGCAGTCCTTACCTTTAACTATATGTTCCTTTCCTGACCTGTCTTTCTTTCTCCATCTCTGAGTGAAATTGGCTGGTCATTAACTAGCTAGCAGATAAATTGTGTGGCAAGTTGCACACAGAGCCATGGAAGTGATTGGATGACCTAAATTCAGTGACTTGGATGGGTGAGTGAATACTTTCAGCAATATAGTATATCACAGTTCATCAAAACACCAATATTCTCCTTGTGTAAGTTAACCTGTGCTGCTATTCCATTCCTCCCAAGCAAAATTAACCATTAAGTACCTTCCCGCAGGTGAACACCACCCACAAGTTGGCATCAGCTCTACACAGTCACTGGGCTGTATCTCCATCCTACCTTTAGAACTTTGTATTTGAACTGTTTTCATCTTTTCTCAAACTGACCTCTTGTTGGCAGGGCATATGATCCTGCTTAAGGAGGCCACTGCCATCAGGTGACACCAACTCAAGAAACTGTGTTGAGGTAGGTGTATATTAAATGTGTCAATGTCATGCATGTCCATGTCAGTTTCATGTCTATAGCACATTTAAAAGCAACAAAGTTGACAAAAGTGCTTTACAAGTTAGTTAATGAACATGAACATGGCATAACTCAAAGTTTCTTTAAAGCGGGAATACCACTTTATGCCCCAATATGGCTTTTGCTGTAGTGTCCATTAAGCTGTATCACCTGAAAAGAAGCTACTGCTGAAGTCACAATCTGCTATAAACCATTTTCTATTGATCTATAATGTAACTCAAGAACAGATGAGCAACAAAATCATCTACTTGGAAAATGTTAAAAAGTCATTTCCAAGGCTTTGAGAATCCAGCCAATCACAGTGAAAGCCATTATCCAGTAATAGAGAAAATGCAGTGGGACAATGATCCGAAACATACCAGCAAGTCCATCTCCGAATTGCTCACAAAACAAACGGTTTCGGAGTGACCAAATTGCAGTCTGGACCAAGTCCGATTGACATGTTTTGGCATGAAGTTAAACAGACCGTTCATGCTTGAAAACTCTGCATTGCAATTTGCAAATTCTGTAAAGAAAAGTGGGGCAATATTCATCCACAACGATGTGAAAGGCTCATTGCCAGTTGTCATAAATGTTTGCAGTGTTTGCAGTTCTTGCTGCCAAGGGTGGCACAACCAGTTGCCACGTTTAGGGGTCATGTTAGTTCTCATGACTTAAATGAGAAGAAAGTTCATGACGCAGCATCACAGATTTCTCACTTGACTAACTGACAACACCACTTCTATCTTGAGGTGTCAACCAGTCAAGCAAGAATGTGCACTTCTTTGTGTCAAAGCTTAGCATCATCAGCAAAAGAGGAAGAAGAGGGAATGGCCCGGAGCAGCAGCTGCTCAGCTCCTTTTCATGATGGTTTTAGAAGTAACCTGTCAGAGCACTAAATACACAGAGCAGAGCCTGAACCTAAACCGTTGAAGGATGGCGAAAACATCCCTGTCCTACTATGGCAGTGTCAGAAAATTAGTGAACATCTGACATAAGTGGAGTAGAGCAATGACAAATAAACAACAATAAACCTCTTGCTGTATATTAGTACTAGAAATAGAGTCAGAGTCCCAAGAAGAGACCTAGTGTCACGTAGATGTTGTATTGGTAACCTCCTGATTATTGTCTGAGTATATTTTCTTCAAATTTCCCCTGACTATCTTGAATTTTCAGCTTTTGAGTCTACACAAGACCTCTCTAAAACCTTACAGCTAGGAGACCAGCACATTCATCCATATTTTATTGAGCGTCTTACATGGCTGTGTCGTGGATCTGCAAGGATGCATGTAATTAAAGCTCTAATATATGTAGTCTGTGAGATGTGTTTACACATGAAATTTGCAAAGAGGGTTACCAAAGATGATCCTCCTTTACTTTGTCATAACCATGTGCCATCACACAGTGGTATTGCAGCATAATCAGTGATGCATAGCCAGCACTGGTACCATTCCTGTCTCTGTTTCTGCAGACAAGAATGTTTCATGACACAGCTGTTATCCCTTTCTTCTACGCTGGATGTCACTATTGGATCAGCTGTTTGTGCAAAACTGCTATGCTGACCTTCACATCCCCTCCCCCCATCTGCGTGCCAGGTCTGCACCATCATGTGTGCTGAGGCAGAAGCATGCATGTGCGAATGAGGCTGTCTGCTGCTCCACCTCCTCCCCGTCTCCCTCCTTCACCATCCTTTGCGCTGCATTTTCCTGCGGGAGACTCGTCGCTGTGGCTGAGGCTGTCACAGCCATAACAGCTTTAGCATCAGCATCATTTCTTCATTTGTCTCAGCAGCATCCGCTCCATCCTAGAGAGCATTCCTTTTTCACAAGCATACTCGCACGGCGCACACCCCCTTTTACCTCTCTTTCCTCTAGATTTTTAACTCACATCCTAGGTTTGTTTACCCTCCCGCATCTCCCGCTTCCCTTCTGCTCAACTCCACAGTCCCCCTCACCACCATCCACTCTTCCCAAGCACCGCTCAGCAAAAAGCAGGCAAGCTGTCTCTTCTTCCAACAAAAGCGTCTCTTAGCTGGACAGCTGGTCTTCCACTGTCCCTCTGGAGGATGATCCTGTGGATGAAGACAGAGGAGATGGCCCTCGGTGAGCTGCTAGTGAGACTGAGGACCGTCACCCAAAGCATAGGTGGGTGACAACGACACAATCGAAAGCAGCTCTTGTCCCTGGTCATTGTATTTTTTGCTTGCTGAGGATGTTGCATATTGATCTTAAACATAGACATAGATGAAAATGCTATTACTAAAATGTATGCAGGCACAGTAAGAGACATATTATCCCTCTGTCTTGATGGAATCCAGTCCAAATGGAAATCAAAACAAAAGGAGGATCATAATGTCAAAGCGTTCTCTATAGAGAACCACACAAGGTTGAATGTGCTGCTGTTCATGATCATGCCATGCAGGTCCTTAGCCAGAATACGATTTTATCTTCTCAAATGAAATGTGGTTCATGCTGACATGAAGGAGATATTAAAGTATTTATAGCACCGATAGACAGACAAACAATTGGATGAAAAGCTCTCTCACTTTTTTACAGAAATGCAGGCTGTACACAGGGTGGTTTATGTTGTGATACACTACCTCACTGACCCAAATTGTAGTACTCCACCCTAGACATCTACAGTGTGTGAAATAGGTCTGACAAGCAAAATGTTTTTTTTTAAAAACGAGACACGATGACCTTACTCTGTCACCGTGGAATGATTATTTAACATAACCTTTTCATTTCCGAATATTGACACGGTTTCTTTTACTGATTTTGCTGTTAGGGCTGCCCTCCTGAGCTCCCCTCATGGTGGTTTTGTTTTTGAGGTTGGAAGTCTTTTTTTCTACTGTATATGTGACGTTCTTCTGCTTTTCCAGCTTTTTGATTTATCTCCACCAAATGAAGGACAGATGTTTCTTCTGTGCTAAACTAATGCCACTGATGTGATTTGTGATCTTTGCTTCTAGGTCCATTTTCATCCATTTATAGAGATCTCCCCTAATCCACTCACTGCCAGCACACAGCCACTCTAATAAGCATGAACGCACACATGCACAACCTGCACACACAACCTGCCAAACACTTGGGCGTGTTAATATTTCATTTAACGTGTGTAAAACCTTACTTAGAAAAACCTACCCAAGCGTTATAGCTTTCAGACCCTCATTTCATGTTGCACCTGTATATGTAAAGCTACAGTGTGAAGGCTGAGTGAGAGGAAATCATGTTTTCCTGAGTGGATTTATTGGTTTCCCCTTTGCATGGTTTCATTTTTAAGATGGTGAAAGCATGGCAGTAGTGAGTGGGTGGACTTGACTAAGGAGGGGGGACTTGGCTATGCCCAGGCTAGAGGAATGAAAACGCACAGACTTTGTAGGCAAATCAAGAATTGTATCATTACACTTAGTTAAAATCAAAAAATAAGATCATATTGTCACTGTTTTTTTTTTTAAAGTCTGCAATACTATCCTAAAACTGTACCGAAATCCAGTCCCTGGTAGCTGCTTATAAAGAAGTGTGACAAGAATTTGCTGTGGCAGGAGAATGAGAGCAGAAATCGGCTCAGAGAGAAGAGTAACGCTGATCACAGAAGACAGCAGAGAGGAAGGGAGTGTGAGGAAAAGGGAGATTCAGGGGAATCGAGTCGGCTAAGGGTGCATAGGATTTAGCATCATCTAATCTGAAGAACTGTTTTTTTTTCTTGTTGTTTTTGTCCTCCTCTGATGGATGTTGCGTTGTAAAATGTAGAAAAGAGAAGCCTGAAGTATTAATGGGGTTGTTTTTTTGTTCTTTTTTTTTGTCCCATGGGCAATACTGAATACAGCTTCTGGTTGCTGGCTGTCTTTGCAGTGACATTAACACGAGTGCAACACAACCTGATATAAACCAGGAAGATCTATTTGGATCATAACTTATAGCTGAGTGCATTTTCCTTTTTTGGTAAGGATGATAGGTGATCCAGTTCATCCTTCGATGTAGTAAGATGTTGGTGGGCAAGAGTCGGCTTTTACAGCTTATTCTAAGAGAGAGACAATAAAAATATTGGGTAAATGTTTTGTAAATGTTAGCCTTTCCTAAATGTAGTTAAATAAAGCTAACCTATTTTTAATCAGATGGTTGTGAATTACACTTATACAGGTATGTGATAACAAACCAAAATATTAGACACATTAAAACTTTGACCTGATGATGGTGCTAGAATACAGGTTAAAGCATCACCAAAGTAATCATTCTGAGCGAACTGTGTGTGGGTGTCTGTGTGGGTGTGTGAGCCTTTATGGCAGTTCATCCGATACGTAGATGTTCACTCACAAAATCACAATTAAAGAAGCCTGCTGTTATAGTACAGGAAGTCATGGAATCACTACAGTCATATGTGAACCATGATATTTCACGGCAGTCCTTTTAACAATTGTGGAGGTATTCTAGTGCTATAACACTGAGGAACCAATCCATAGCACCATGCTCAGTAAACTTTAATAGGCATTTTACTTAATTGGCAGAACCAGTAGTCAGTTAACTGAAAGGAAAACATTAGATCAGTTATGAATATAATACTTAGAGCCATAATCACTGGAAGCCTCTTTCTGACTTTCTAACTGGGCATTTGACCTACTTCCAGCTGATTTAAAAGGACACATCCAGTTCACTGAGTCACAGGTGTCGGCTTTTCCAGCAAGAATGTGTTCTTCTGCAGCTGGTGAAGCTTAGGGGGGCTCTTTCTTTATTTTTTATTTATGGTGCAGCACATGCATGTGAGCCAAGTGGAAGAGGCTTATTATATATTGCGTGGGGTAGTTTATGGCTTGGAAGGAGATGACTCTAACAAACCTTTGCTTTAAAGCAGTCCGTCTATCCCATGAGTATATGGTTACATTTTGATAATGGTCATTTGTAACTGAGCAGATTTTTCTCTGTTTCATCGCTGGAACATTAACTCAACAAGGAGGTGTATCAATCAAATGATTTAATGTGTCAGGTTACTTTTTAAGCTAAAGGTCAAGGGTTTGTTCGTCCTTATTCGGGCTGTGCTGTTCATCCTTAATGGCAGAGCAGGTGTGTAGCCAGATGGATCCAGCAGGCAACTATCAGCTTCCAGCTAGCCAGCCATGCTCAGAGAGATATAGTACCTGGAGATAGCAAGAGTGGTGCAGTGGTAAAATTATTCTAAAGCTGTCTTTTGCTACAACCAGATACAATTACTGTTTCATGTAAAACAAAATCTAATGTATCTCTATATGTCCACCAATTTGGGCTACACTCAAACATTTACTAAGTGACATGATTTTGAACAAAGCTTTCAGTCCGGACCCCTGTAGTGAAGAAAAGATTTCCATCTGCAGTGGTTTATATTTAGCAGTGTGGCTCTGTCCTGTGACCTTCCTCTAATGTACATGAAAGCCCAGAGGCAGGGACAGAAGCAGTAAGACCTTGACAAAGAATAGAGCATCAGTATAACTTCGATTAAACTGACAAGAAATCATGAAAGGTGGACCTGAGGTGAAGATGGTGATTTGCTGCAACTGCGGTCAGGCTTGAAAAAGTAGGGCCTATATAGGATTCGTCATTTGTATAGAAGGGTAGCAGCTGAGCCATCAGTTGAAATGCCTGGACTGCAGCTGCGCTTGACTTTGCAAAAACGCTGTGCTTGATTTGAGGTTCCTGGATGAGTAATCCTAATGCCTTTGTTGATCCCTGGTCAAAGTGTGTGGAGCACAGAAGAAAGTACCATTATCAATAAAGTGCACATTTGTGGTTTTTAGTTAAATGCCATGACAACTTTTGGAGTTTTTTTTTCATGGCTGTGGTCTCTTTATTGATTGGTGTTCTTTGAAGGTTTTAGCATATTGGTTTCTGCTTTGTTTTGTATGAAGGAGAAGAAATTTAGCTTGTCTTTTTTTGAAAACCTGAGCAGTGATAAACCTTCCCAGGAGCATCTACCATAGTGACTCGGAGCCCATCGACAACTCATCAGGAGGTCACAAAAGAACCCAGTGCAACATCTAAAGAAGTGCAGGCCTCACTTGCCTAATTTCAAATCATTCAAGTTCATTCAACAATAAGAAAAAGAGCAAGCAAAATTGCTATCCATGGTAGAGTTCTCAGACGAGCATTTGCCAGAAAACACCTTGATGATCCCCCAAGACTTTTGGAAAAATATTCTGTGGACTGACGAGCCAAAACCTGAATTTTTCTGAAGGCTTGAGTCACCTGTAACATCTGGAGTAAAATTAACACACATTTTATTAAAAAAACAGCATGACATCAATAGTCAAACAGTGGTGACAGTGTGATGGTCTGGATCAGCTTTGCTACTTTACGATGACTTCTGTAACTGATGGAACCATGAATTCGGCTCTCTACCAGAAAATCCTGAAGGAGAAGGTCCAGCCATCAGTTCATGCCCCAAAGCTCAAGAGCACTCAGGTTATCTTTGTCTGATATTAACATTTATTTGATCTGAAATATGTTAAGTGTGAGAAATATGCAAAAAAAAAAAAAATGCAAAAACAGGAAGAGAGAGATTACTTTTTCACAGCACTGTTTGTAAGTGTGTGCCCAAACACCAAAGAGGTAACAGAAAGTCAAGTATAGGAGGTGGAATATGTGATAAATGGGGGATCAGACTTTATTAACAAGAAGACAGGGATGTAGGGATGAGGTGGAGGTTAGGGCTGAATGTCACTGAATAGCAAGCTGAAGTTGTGTGTCCCATTCCCTGTAGGTGCCTCATTGGTATGTGAGAGAGTGCATCTCCTCTCTCATCTCTATTCTAAGCCTATAAAGTGCAAGATGCCTTTTTGCTTGCCAACCAAACACTCACACAAAACCCACAAATAAACTTAAAAGCCTGCCAATAAGCAACCTCCTCTCCACCATGTTTGCTCCTCCTCAGTTTCAGACAACATAGTAACAAGAAAGTTTTTAACTGTCGCCATAAAGTTCTTTTTTGTTTGTTTGTTTGTTTTGGTGCATTTTTTGTTTTTCCAAGTCTTACAGGTGATTAGTCTTAGCGTAGTATCTTTCTGTATGACATCTCTCTGTGAATTTGATGCATGGAGGAATCCCGGGAGACAAAAAGAGAGAAAGAAAGGGCAGATTAGTTCAGGAGTAGAGGAGTATAATTAGCCTGAACAGCAGAAGGGGATTTATGCTCTGCCGGCTGCCCTCTGCTTCTGCTGCCTTCCACCCTCCTCCCCTCTTGTCCTTCTCTGGAAAGCAACGCTTCTCTCAGTTGTCAATAGTTCTGACGATGACGACGTGTGTGTAATGGGGGTCTGTGTGTGAATGTGTGTGAAGGGACCTAGGTCTGCTCTCACCTCTAGTGTGAACAGTGTTGGTTTCAGAGTTTATGCAGACAGTGACTCAGCTGTTTGTGATTCTGCAAGCTTCGCACTGTGCGGTTGCCTTGAGTCCCCAATGTGGCTCTGCAGAGGACAGTGGGCTTAACTTATATGTAGCCACTGCAAACATCTCTGCACAGGAGCACATGTGAGAGCATCTCTTTGTGATCCTGAGTAACGTGGCACATTAAAAGAAGGATCCTTCCCATGTCAGCATTTGGGAATTATGCTTTGGAGTCTGTCAGAGCTTTAAAAAGTGCAGCGAGGGGTCTCGCTCTCTGGATGACAAAGTTTGTTTGAGAGGGCTGAGACCAGCAGCCAGCTCTAATGTCTCTCCATGAGTTTCTTCGGGAGGGCGGTGAGGCGTCGTTCCGGATCATGAACCGCCTCAGTCATCTTATGCAGAACTTGGACATCTCTGGACTGGGCTCGGCTTTCCCTTTCAGCCCTGCCAGCCGCAAGAACTCCTGGAGAGCCTGGGATGGTAGGACTGAGAAAAAGACAGAGTGTGTTCTGTGTGAGAGTGAGTGTGCATGTGTGCACGTTTACTCGCAACTTTTTATGCACATGTGTCTGTGTGCCTGTGTGTGTATTTGCGCATAATATATTTCTCATTGAAGCTCTGGCCAGAGTATGTAGGGCATCACGCCCAGAGCCTCACATACAGTGTTTCCTGTGGGCTTCCCTTGCCCCCACCCCCTCTCCTTGACTATTTCTGTGTCTTGATGTGTATAACATTTTGTGTGCGAGTGCATGACTGCGCAGCTTAATCAGCTGCTTCAGTATCCAACATGCACATCTCGGCAGCTGCACTGACGTTTTTCCATAGTAGCAGTGAGAAATTCTTCAGCAGATGCAGAAACTGCAGCACAGAGCAGCAGACGAGCTGGTGCAAAGGAATGAAAACTGCTGATTAAAGCTGCTGAGCTAACAATTTGGTGTCGTCTCAGCCAGCTTGTTACTACTTTTGCTAACACACAGCGAGAAAAGAAATGGTGAAGAAAACCAAGAAGAGTGTTTCTCAATGGGATAGTGGGATGCCGATGGTCCCGCTTAAGTCATGTGAGTCAGGGGTCTTTGTTTCTGTGTTTTTCTTTATCTGGGAGATATAGAAAGCAGCTGTTTTCAGCTATTTTCCTGCTGACCTTCTATATTAATATTTTTAAATCTTTTGAATTCTTCATATACTCGTTTCTCATGTTTCTCTTTGTGAGGTCACATCACCTCAAAGTTGTGAGATATTAATGCTTGCTGTAAGTGTCACTTCTACATATACAATTTATACAAATGCTTTATCTTGCATGATCTGAACACATAGTATGTAGCGATGAGATTTCAGAGTAAGGTTTTCATTTCCTGTCCTCTCAGTTCTGTTTAAGTCATTAGCCATGAGGAGAATTTGAGAGTGGGATCTCTGGTTTTTTAGATGTTATGTTTTGTAGACTGAGAACTATGATACCATGGAAAATTCTCAGGAGACAAGATTAGCAAATTTTTTGGTGTAGTAGTTTTGTGTGATTTCTTGCATTTGTAAGTAACTCATGCAAATGGTTGATCTGCCAGTTCTTCACTCTTGTTGTTGATCAAAGTGATCTCTGCACATCTCTCCCAGCCTTTGTAGTAACATTTGTAGACAGTGAAATTGTATACAGAAATATGCCAATCAGCCACTTTATAAGAACTGCTCACTGATGCAAATGCTTAATCTATGTGCCTACATGCACTGAGTTGGCAACATTTAGACATGTGGACTTGGTCAAGACGACCTGCTAAAGTTCAAACTGAGCATTAGAATAGAATAGCATTGCATTTATTGACATTCAAGTTAGTTAGTTCACATCAGAAAGAAATTTCAATGCATTTACTCACCATCAGAGTGCACAAGGTCAATATTAAATGAATTGAAAACTTTACAGAATATTAACAAATAAATTAATTGCACACCAATAATAGCAGTGGAAAACCAGTGTACAATCATTATTCCAGGCAATAAATTGCCCCGTTCTAAATATACAGCTGTGGAACGTTTAAAGGAATTTGCCTTCTGCACAAAATGAGGAAGAAAATAGCCAGAAAGGCTTGTTTCAGAAACTACTGATTTACTGGGATTCTTCCACAAAATTATCTCCGGGGTTTACAGGGAATGATCCAAAAGAAAGGATCCATGGAGAGACATGGAGAGACATGGACATCCAGCGAGTGGAAGTTCTCTGGATGAAAATGCCATGTTGATCTCAGAAGAGCATCTCTGAACATGTCAAACCATAAAATAAATGGGCTACAACAGAAGACTGCTCTAGGGGCTATTCTTCTCAGCTAAGAACAGGAAACGGAGGTTACAGTTTGCAAAAGCTCACAAAAATCTGACAGTGAGGTTGGAAAAAATGTTGCCTGGTCTGAATCTTGATTCCTTTTAAGATTTATTTTGGGTCTTTTTTGAGCAAAAAAGGAGGGAAGAGCGGGAGAGAGAGCAATGGAGGGCATGCAGCAAAGGGCCACAGTTTGGACTCAAACCCCGCCTGCTGCGTTTTAGCCAAAAGTCATGTGGGTTCCACCACTAAGCTAAACTGGCACTCTGACTTTCAGTTTAGATTGCAACATTTGAATGGTTGGGTCAGAATTTTGTGTAAGCAACTTGAAATTGCACTGTACCATTCAGGGGGGTTGTGGGGGTATATTGATTTTGCTAGATGTTTTCATGGCTCACTTTGCACCTTGGTACTAACAGAGCATTGTTTAAATATCACAGTCTTTCTGAGGATTCTTGTTGACCATGTGTACTCATCTTCTGATGACTGCTCCCAGAAGGATAACCTACTACCTCACAAAGCTCAAATAATCTCAAACTGCTTCCTTGACAATGAGTTCTCTGTACTCAAATGGTATCCACAGTCACCAGATCTCAACCCAGTAGAACACCTGTGTGATGTGGTGGACGAATTTACCCAAAATGGGGGAGGAGTTGGGTTAGATATTATCATTTTAATGGCTTTATGCACTGTGGTGCATTTTGTGCTAACAGTGTCTGAGACTGAGATGATCTGAACCAGGTGTTTCTGGGCTAGTACTCACACGTGCATTTTATGTGAAAACACAACGCAGTGTGTTTTCTTTTATTCGACTGACACTGGGAGCTGATCTGATGGACTGTGCCTTGTTTGACTATCTTGCTCACTTTAAGTTGCATAGTTTTCCAGTCTAGTGGCTTTAGCTTTGAGTTTATGGCACAGATAACCTACATGCCCTTGGTCATAAAGCAAATGCACATGTTAAACACAAAGTCCCACACACAAGCAGACCGATGCAGAGGCAAGATGCACGCACTCTACACAAATATATGTTCCCCAAGCTGTTTAGCACCACTGGACCTTTTTTTTTTTTTACTAGATAATGGCCGAATTAGGAGACAAAGAATCAAGTCTATTAGCCTTTTTTGACTGAAATGTATCTTTTGAACAACTCACTGTAATGGAATCTAAATTGCCACTTTGTATTAAGAGACAACGTCTTTCTTTGAGAGGTCTCCTTAGAATTAAGTCTTTCAGTAAGTTTGTAAGAATGGAGTCTTTTGAGTGGAGTAAACAAGAATAGAGGCTTTGAATGGATCGAGTCAGTGAATGGTTAAATGGGGATGCAGGCAGCCTTTGAATGGGTTGGTCAGAATGGAGGCTTTGTGTTTTTAGTCCACATATCCTGAGATAAGGCCGATGCGGATTGCGAGTTTTGTTGACGCAGGTAAATGAGCAGTGGAAGCTGCAGTAACTTTCATAACCAAGGTGACACACAGCAGCGTAATGTAAAACCTATTTCCCTATTCTTGATTAGTTATAAAGAGGCATGACTACTTCCTTTTTATTGGTCAGACTGTCATTTATGTAAAGTTGGAGGCCTTTTAGCTAGTTAGATAGCTGTCCTCTTAGGGGAGGTATAAAGGTAGTTGGACCAGGAGAGAGGGTGGGGTCTAGCAGTACACTGTAGCTTTTGTATACAGGGAAGGTAACCTGAGGTTGCAATAGGAAGTCCTCTACAGTTACTGCGTCTGCGGGCTGTAGAGCACCTGCAGCCTGACCAAAAGGTTAAATGTAGAGTCTGGCAAAAGGTAGAGTCAGAATGAGAGGGAAATTCTTGTTGTGATATTGTTTGTGAAGCTACATGGAAGAAATGCTGGAGAAGAGAAGCGAAGGAGACATAGACTGGGACAGGAAGATGGGAAGAGAGGAGATAGCAGATTTGGGCTCCTTGACGGATGTAGACATCGAGGTTGAGCTAGATCCTGGGTTTTGCATGGAAATGGACTCAGAGGTGACTCTAGCAGGACAGGTGGGTGCAGGCTCACAGGAGTGCTCTGACAGTGAGGAAGTGGACTGGTTTGTGATTAAAGGACACACAGATTCTCTGCTTGTGGGTGAAGACATGAAAGAGAGAAGAGAAGCTGAGATTGAGGCTTATTACAGGTCAAAGGAGAATGGAGACACTGACGAAAATGCAAACATAGATATGGAAGATCAGAGGAGCAAAGAGGAAATGGTAGAAGAAGGATTGGATGCATTTTTGGGGCCAAGGGAGGAAATTGGGGTTCATGTCCGGCTCACTCTTGAGGAAGTGGAAAGTTACTACAGATTTTCTTGCCGTTACAACTGGTTGTTTGGTAAGTTATATCATTTTATCTGTTTATTCTATTTATCAAAAATAATTCATTTCTTTTTTATTCTTGTATTACATTTTAAGTTTAAGTAATGGTTTTGATATCTTCAAGGGGGTCTATTGTAATTATTTAGACGTAATATTTTCATTCTTGGACTCAGTTAAAAATAATTCTTATTTTCTTATACCCTGCATTTGTGCAGGCCCTCAGTTCATCCATGCTCCAAGGAAGTTGCTTTAGCTCCTCTCTCTTCTTTTTCTTCTGGAGTGTCACCTTTGATAAGAAAAAATACCAGAAGTTCAGTGAGCGTCACAGCGCTGAGTTTGGTCAAGGGCCAGAATTGACTGACATCACTATTTAAATGCAGTAAATTCCAAACTTGTTCAATCATTTGACCCGAGTTCAACTGGTGCAAAAACATTTTGATCAGGTGCTGAGCCACCACAAAGTGCCAGAGCGGCATCAGTGCAAGCTGGCACAGATGCAAGAAGATTCTGTAAATCTTGAACCGTAGTACTATTCAATTTTCTATGCATCCAGCTTTCTACCATTTATGTCCAGACACCACTTCCAACTTTTACCCCCACTGCACAATTTGGAAATGCCCCAAAAAACTTCACTTAGGAGCAACCAGGAGGCATCCTAGTCAAAAGCCCAAACAACATCACCTCGCTGCTTTTGAACAACAGCTTTTCATCCTGTTTCTATGACCTTCAGCTGAAGCTCAGCTGCTTGTATCGTTTTGTTTTGTTCACTACTTACAAAGCAATAGATGAGATTAGAAACATAGATCCGCTGGTAGAGTGACAGCATAGCGTTCACATTCAGGTCTCTTTTCTCCACATCAGACCGGTGCAGCTTCTGCATCACTGCAGATGCTGCACCAATCCATCTGTCCACTCTTTCCTTACATACTTACAGAGCAATGTATTTGCTTTTTTTTAATAAACTTAGTGACCTCTTATATCTTATTAATGGGAATGCTGTGTTAGTAGGAAACCACACCCAGTAGGATAGAAATGTTTCATTCTAAGATAACGTCTCAGTTTGCAGTGACTTGCAGCAAACTTTTCTCCAGCGGGGCCAAGTGAGGCTAAACCGAACAGAACCACTGTAGGTCACAAAGAGCTAAGATAGGTTTTTGTTTTGTTCTCTAAATATCACCCCCTGCCTTCGTCCAGCAATTTTCTTTATCTCTGCTACTCCTCCTCAATCATGACCCTTTAAGCAGCTTATTCCCTCTTGTTTGCCCACCCAAACCCTCACTCCTCTGCTTCCTGCCCCTTCCCTTTCCCAATTGTTAATTATTTGAATTTTACATTTTTTGAGTACATTTCTATCAGATCACAGTGCGTGCGTGCGTGCGTGCGTGTGTCACTGTGGCCTGTCAATCCAGGATTTCTGTCCACTTGTCTAGTCCTGCTTAATCTGTGTCAGTAGTGGCAGGCAGTCCAGGTGTGTCACTGTGACCCACTAAAGTTTGACCAGTTGCCCACAAATACGTGAGTAATCCCGGTCGTTAAGCTCTCTAAAGAACATTAGCGCCTCACCCAGCAGGTGGTGTGTATGTGATTGTGTGTCTGTATGTGAGTATGTGGGGAATGTTGAAATTGCTTGAACATTATTTAGAGTGAATATTTCTTGTAACAGACATAGTTACTGTATCACTAAAGAGCAGAATGCTTAAGAATAGCATCTCAGTCATCTTGATGCAAAGGGTGCTCTGTTACACGTGCATCCTTGTCTTACTTTAGGTTGTTTTGATATCACAGATACTCCGAGGAGAGAAAACACAAAGAAAGACAGACTGGAAAAAAAACTTCATAGTTTCAGTGTCTTGTAGTATTTGATACTGTTTCAATTCACAGCCAGAGGGGCTTTTAACATTGTACGTGTGTGAAATGTTTATGCAAGCATGCAAGAAAATTATGATATATAGAGTAAGGAGTATATATAATGATAATGCATAATAGAAGGTAACCATGAGGTTATGTGAACAAAACAAAACAAAAAAGCCGTTAAAAAGGAGCCGATCGGACATTCAGGAAGAGATTTTTCGGTAACCAAATAGCCCCGTTCTCTAGCCAGTGCAGCTATTGCCGGCCTGTGTCGGGGCTGGCTTTGATTTGATCTGCGTGGGAGATTCTGGGTGCAAGGTGTGGCTGGGCAGGTCAGAAAGTGGAAACTCTTGGAGGTTTCTGTGTGAACTTGAGCACAGAAGTTTGCGAGCACCTGTGAGAGCTTTCCAGATGGCTACCCTCATGCAGCTTTGTGTCCAATGACCTCAGGCACTGCTGGCCATTATCGACGCAACAACACTGCTTTACCAAGTTACGAACATCAGATATGGTCATTTATCTAAGCCTATATCCACTTGCTCGGTTTCTTTTATCAAGAAGCCATTTGTGGGCGACACCCTTGCTTGAGGTTAATTTGAGAGAAAAGAGGAAGTTTTTGTTCCGATGAACATCTGTAGGGGTCAGTCAATAGAAAACCTTTATTATTGCTTGGCCTTAAAAGCATTGGAGGGACAACACTAACTCAGTTCAAAGAAAAGATGATTTTTACTAAAACAAACTGAGGTTCAGTCATTCAGTATGTGATCAGTATTGTTTGTCCACCTACATTTAGGCCTATTATGTAAAATGAATTTTTCCAAGCTTAGTGCTACAGAATCATGTCCATTGGAGGAGATTATGAGTCAGATTATTTGACTGATGATGGTGACTGAAGAGCACGTCAGGTCAGCTTTTTGCTTTTGAGATGTGCACTTTACTGAACTTCGGACACATGCGTCAGTGTATTCCTGGATGTGGCAGATTAGTGTAATCTTGGAGTCCACCTCGGAGTCCAGGTCTCCGGCTGTCATGCAAGATTTAAAACCACCTGCTACAGTAAACAGAGGCTGTACAGCACCACATGTGACAGACTTCACAGAGGCCATGCCATGGACGTGCACTCTCTTTATTACTAATTTGGTTTCTTACACATAAGGTGGCGATTAAAACTTATTTTCTTGGCCGTCTTGTTACCGATTAACTTCTTAAATGACTTTTTGTCGAGTATATTTAATGCTACTTTCTCCTAACTCCTCCTCACAGCTTGAGTTATCAAGGCCAGTGTGTATGAAGACAAAAATCTTCACATCTGAAAATCAGCAGGATTGACGCTATTGATTTGTTTACTCTTAAAAGTGCTTTTTGCTAGGTCACAGTTATAGTCAAACACAATATGAGCCAAAATCATGTCGTTCCTGAACACGCAGCGCAAATCATTCATAGTACAGTCTATAAAACATTTTCAAAGTTTGTGGTGTTTGAAATGTCACATTTTTTTTATTGTTGTGCTGTTTTAGACCGACTACATGTTCTTTTCTTGGCTTGCATGTGCCTTGCATTTTTAGTTTGTGCACACAATTTTAAAAAGATACTTAATAATCCATTTTATTAGATTATTTCATTAAACTACTATTATGGAGGGAAAAAAACACGAGCACTTATCAGTCTGTGAAAGGGCTCTGCTCTGTAAAATCAACATCAAGATGAGATCAAATTTTTACTGAGAGGGGAAAGGGCAGCAGTAACAGGGGCCAAGTGTTACACGCCCCGTTGCTCAAAACTGAAACAAACTGCAGTGATTACTTACTCTGCACATGCTCATTAGTATTCCCTCTCTCACTCTGCTTATGGAAAGACTCCAGAGTTGCTTCACTTCTGCAGAAATATTCAAGGACAAAACTGGTTCGGACATAAGGATGCCACTTTTTGGATATGAATCATTTTTCTTCTGCTGTCTAAAGTTTGGATGACTGTGAATTCAAACTTGCATCAGTTTTAAGATCTAACTAGAATACAGGATTGTAATGTTGTGGCATCTATTGGGGGCAATTGTAACAGTTAAATTCCAAGCACTTTGTTGGTTTGTTTGTTGTTGGTGTTGTTGTTTTGCCACTACACTATGAAAATGCTTTTTTTTTTTTATGTGTGAAAACAAAATTAGCTTACATATGGACAGGATACAAAGAAAGGAACAGTTTGCAAGTATATGCATGACATATACAGCTAAAGCATGTAGGTAAATAAATTAATACGTGTGCCATCAATTTCACCTCTGGTGCTTTTAAATGAAAATATCGATATGTTTACATGATCTTATTTTGTTATTTCATCAAGATCTGTTATGCCATCTAACATCAATTAATATCTGTTGTTAATACTAACATAAGATACGTTAGAAACGTGTTTCATCACACCGTCCATCATACATTTAAGTCACTTGTACTTTTATTTAATATGTAGACTTATAATCTAATTACAACAAGAATAGCTTCCAGGTTTTCAAGTCTTTGTAGACTTTGGCACATCCTACGATAGCCAACATTTCAACAAATTTTTAAAATATTTAATCTATATGATTACATACAATTACAGCAATGTGATTACCTCAAAGGTTGCTTCTTTTTGAGGCAGGGTGGGGTAGCGTGATGATTTTTTTAATATTTCTACACACCAAGGAGGCCATTTGTAACACTCTGACTTCTTGCATTAAAAAGAATATTGCGCTCTTGACCTTATTAGTAAAAAAGTAAAAACCTATTGTGCTGCTAGTTAGCATACATATATGTTCCTTTTCTCAATAAATGCTACAATAGTCCTCGGGCTTCCCTACCAACAGCTGGGAGCAAAACATATTCAAAGAACAGACGAAGACGACACATTTAAATGAGTCTTATCACTAAGCAGTGTGCGTATGTGTGTGTTGCTTTGTGTGAAAAGGGAAGACGGTGACATATTTTTGTTTCACACTACACTAACTCTCTGATGATGATGGTGGTAATACCCAAAGGCCAAGTAACCTGATATGACCTGCTGTCAAACAAAGAGTGACAGTAACACTTTGGTTTGTTTAAGCTACACTTAGAGATGTGTTTGCATAAAGGGACGGTGTTAGACACCTAAAATGCTCAGCAAAGAAGGGAACAACATGGTTAACAATGTGGATTACTGTATGGTGGACTGAAAGCACCAGACCAGGTGAATATATTTTGTCTGTGCTCTGCTTTGGCGAATATCATGGACACAGGTATGGTGCTACAGAGTTTCTGGGGATAGGCTCTTTAGTCATCGGTCTTTTCTGGACATTTCTCTCTCTACATGGGTTTCTTCTGATTGTTTCGTGTGTGCATGTTTTACAGTCTAATGTTTTCAGTTGACCAAGTCTTGAGTTTGCTTTATAAACTATATAATGTACCTTTAAGTTTTAATAATTTCCATGCGTTTACTTTTTTAGGCGCTCCCTAACTTACGTATGTTTGTGCACTCTTGCTATAGGTATCCACAGAAGCATTGTAACCGCTCGCAGTATTAGCCACAACATTAAAACCAATGATTGATTGCAGATTTAGCACATCAGACGAGTGGCAGTCTCCAGTCAGGACACTGCCACATCACAAAATAAACAAGAGCCTGGGCTTGCAGACTTTGCAGATCCCAATGCAGTCAAGCAACCAGGAGATGTGCCAGAACAAGCCCGATCCACAGAGGCCCCACTCATGTCCTTTTCAAAGAAAAGATCATAATGACGAAGTAATAAAGTAACATTTTTGCTACAGTAAAACAATAACATGTGAATCCAGGGTGGGTTATTTGCTTTAGAAAAATGAAGCAAACAAAGTCAGACTGATACCAAAAGTCAATATTGTTCTTCAGTCTTATTGTAAGCAGTATGTCTGTGTTCGCATCCATATTTACAGGAAACTCCCCTCCTGTAAACTTTTGGCTTTTCTGAGCTCTAGATGGCACAAATAAATGTTCTGTCTCTCTTTTGGCTCAATTCAATGCAGATTTCTGTTCCTGGATATCTTGGTGAACATAAATGTTTCTATCGGACGTTTTTAGAAATTATATAGAGTGGTGCTTCAGGTTTGGCCATGTTCTGTTTTGAGATGACATTTTTACATATCATTATGGACCTTAAATCCATGGCTCAAAAGAACTTGATGTAAAAGATGTCAGAACGCTCCTGTGAGAGAAAGAAGACCCAGAAACAAATGCACATCTGATTCAAGCTTCTTCCCAAAATTAATAGAATCACATCTGAAAAAAGGATTGCCAGTAACTCTCTACTCAACTCGTAATTAAGAAATAATAAACCCAACTGCAAAAACAACAGAGGAATAATGCCTGTGCTGATGGAGGTGTGGGAGCAGAAGCTCCGGCTTCTTTTGTTTTATATAAGTGAAGGTGAAACTTCTGCAGCCAATCAGCACTAAGAATAAATCAGAGAGGGGAGAGCAGCTTAAATATAATAGTAGAAAGTTAACGACGGGATGACAGATGTGCTGGTACACTGGGGCAAGAATTATTGAGCTCCTCACATAAGACGCATCTCAGCATAAATAATTAATTACCAAACTGTCATAGGAAATGACACAGAGTTCATTACAGCAGTGCCACATTTTCTCTGCTTGTTTTCCCTGCTCTGAACTTTTAATGACATTTGTGTTCAAACCCAATAAAAAAGCATTTTTAATAAAACACAACAAACCTCACACACCTTGTTTGGATAGAGTACTTTTTTATGGATGCTGTGGAGGTGGCTTACTTTACTTCACTTAATAGTGGGAGTGAGTGATGTTCATTTTTATTTATTATGGGAGGATGAATGTATGACTATCTGTAGCGATCTATGCTTTGGCAGTTTGTATTTTTTTTATTGTCCTTTGCTGCAGTGCTATCAATTTTCAAGTTGAGCTCTTGGTAGTTTTTATTGTATAGTTTCCATTGCATATAAAATACCAGGCAGTCATAACCCCTACACCATTCACTGCGGTAGTCTAAATCAGCTGTAAGTGTTGCTGGAGCTTTGCCCTCTTCATCACAGCAGCCTGTGCCAACATCAGCAAGCGACCGCGCTACTGCAGTCAGATTCTTAATTCATGATTGCTCAGTCCTGACCGGTGCACCAAAGTACGTTTCCCTGTTGAGTCCCTTCTGCTTCAAATCATTGAGAAGTGTTGAGAAGAACACAGAAACTCTTATGTGATACACCCAAAACAGTTCAGCAGAAAATAACGTGTTAATTTAAGAGGTCATTACTGGAACTGAGAGACCAACCGAGGATATGAAGTATGTTTTTAGTCCTTTTTAATACATATTCATGAGGGTTAAAAGCTCAGAAACTGGGTTCTGCAAAGCATTTTCAATATGTATTTAATCTGTTTCTCTGTGCTTTGGGGTGAAGATTATTTTGGAAAGTTGTCTGTTGCGTGATTATAATATCCTTCCACTTCTGCATATTGTGTTACAGCTTGTCTAGCCTACGAGGCTCCCTAACCTCTAGTTTGATCCCAGTATAATTACAATCTCTATCTCCAACTGGGGGAATGACCTTTAATCTGATTAATTTAATCTGTATGAGGCGAACACACGGTTAGATCAAGAGCTGTTGACAAAGCCTGTTAACTTATCAGTACTGTTTGTTTACAGCAAAAATAACCTGCGTGTTGTGGAAATGAAGTATATATGAAAATGCACCAAAATATACTGTTTACGTGAATGAATTATGTGTAGAGTTTGTAGACAAATTATTAGAAACATGACAGTCTAAACAAGCCTGAAGATAACCTGTCAGACTTCGTTAAACTTTGTATATTCAGTTCAGATGTATTGCTAATAATAATTTTGTAACTTTTGTTCCTCCAGATGAGATCATGCAGCTGGACAGCTGTCCTCTCCGCGCCGCTGACATCACTCCCGACCTCAAAAAGAAGTTTGCCTTCCTTTCAGGTCAAATTGCCTGAAATGTCTTTTTTTTCTGTCTTCCTTTGTCTCTTGTCTGTCTGCTTGACTGGATCTGGGTTATGTGTGATTTTGTTTGCTATTTTAAATGATCAGCATTCCTCTTAAATTTTTCATAATTCAGCTGAACGGGACAGCTTTAATTTGCCATTCAAATTTCCCCTTTGTCGGTTTCCTCTTCACGCGTTATCATGTTACGGCCCATGCCTCGTTGCTACTGTTACCTGGAATTTTTTTTACTTACTGCCTCCGCATGTTCAGTGTTTTCACCTCCAAAAAAAAGTGTCTTTTTAGCACCATTTTAAAGACATTTCATGCTACAGCAAGTCCTACAGTAACAAAAATCCTTTCCAAGAGGCGACCTTGTGGCTCTGGCAGAATTGGGAAAACATTTTGCAGACAAAGATCTAAGCAGACGTTGAAACCATGACCATGCACTTGCTGTTGCTATAGTGATGAGGGACGAAAAGGCAGAGATTTATATTCTAGTCATGAGCGCTGACAGAGCAGCTGTTTCACACAGGGACAGTCATGTGTGCGTGTGTGAGGTGAGACTGTTGTTGTCAACGTTATTCACTGTGTGCAAGCACTGAAGCATCTCATATCATTTTGTTATTTTACTATCCTTCCATCTCGAATTGTTATGTAATCTTTTGGCATCGTCTTAGTGAGAGTGAGAACATTCAAATATTTGTTTTTGTCATTATTTCATGTAAATGAGTCTCAAAGTCTCATACCTGATGTAACATTTAAATCATGTGCTGAGATCAGTACTGGAGAAAACATGAATTTACATGAAACCAGTGACTTTTTGCTGCTTGTCTGTTGAAGAGAACGAGAGCCTACAAGACTATATTTTATGATGTGAATATATAGTATTTTTTTCTGTCCAGTCTCCAGTATCACAATCTAGTCTTCACATCAGTGCCCCTTTGTGACTGCATTGTTCTTAGCGCTCTATTCTTATGTCCTGTTAAACAACAAGCATTCTTACAGAACCCCCTTTCTTATCTGGAAAGTTTCACTGTGCCTTGTTTTCCTTTTCTTAGGAGGAAGAGGAGATAATGGCAGCCCCATCATTGTGTTCCCAGAATTCCCTGCATTTGGGGAGATCACAGACAGGGAGTTTCACAACGTGTTGACCTACCTGACAAGCGTCCCAAGGTAAAGTCTGAACTTTTTCACCTCTAATTAAAGTCTCACCTCACTGACCCTGTGTTACCTTTCCCTTGGTTTCTCTATGGTCAATGTAAACAGCACTGCTGATGAACATGTCCAGGCTTATGGATAAACCATGTGGCCCAGACTGTGTCAAAGATTATGTAATAAAATAGAAAGTCTTTGAAAGTGGCTCAAACTGGGGACGTTTTAACACAGGTCACCTGAATTGAAACCACAGGATAGTGATCGAGTAGATGAGTGTATGAAGTCTACCAGTAGGTGGCAGTAGTCAACTTTTTACAGCCTCACTCTGGATTTGCTCAAAGAGGAAGACTCCATTACCTCATGGCTTTGTATAAAAGAAGAGGGCCAATTGGGATTCCAGTGGACAATTTATTTTACAAGTGTTCTCCAGCTCAGTAGTTGTGCAGTAGATGACGATAGAAGAGGACAAATGTGCAGGAGCAACTGTTTCACCAAATTTCCTCTTTGATAATCATCACCTGGCTCTTTAAATCATGCTCTTTAACAGTTTTTTGATTTAGCTTATCTTTTTTTATGTCCTGCTGTCCCTTCATTCTGCCTGAAATGTATCTATGTGCATAAATAGAAACCAGCAGTGATTCTAGCGGGTTGAACCTGAATAATGCATACAGCTAACCAGAGGTGTGTGTGTGTGTGTGTGTGTGTGTGTGTGTGTGTGTGTGTGTGTGTGTGTGTGTGTGTGTGTGTGTGTGTGTGTGTGTGTGTGAGGCATGACCACTTACTCACTG
>VURO01002640.1:1467-23934 GCA_015108175.1 Pelvicachromis taeniatus
GGGGGACACAGCCCCCCCCCCCCCCCCCTCCCTCAAAAAAGAGCACAGTGGAGCACAAATGTTAGTGATATGTCTGAATGGATGGTTTTGACACAGTAGCAGCCAAAACAGGCCAATTCAGATGGTGCCATTCAAAATGTAGCCTTTTCTAAGAAACAAGCGCGAACACATGAAGCAGCATGTCTGCTTGAATTACCATTCAACACAATGAAATCATTAAAACCCAAGTGGAAAATTGATTTTGTGTTTCACAGAACTTTTCGCAAACTTTTTTTTTTTTTTTTTACTGGGTCACGGGATACGTAGGGTTACGTGGCTGCATATGGGATGAAGGGGAGTAACAGCCTTCGCTTTGATAAGAATCAATTAGATCCACGGTCAGGACCTGAAGATAATAGTCGACTCTAAAAGAGAGAAAAAGAGAGAAATAAAGGAGGAAAAAAAAGGCAGGAAGGAAGAAGTCTGGTGGGCAGACACTGGCAGCAATCGGGGATGAATGGTGTCAGCAGACGGTGGCAGTGACAAGAAAAGAAAGAGGGGAAAAAAACACAGAAGGGGCGTGATGGACAGAGACAGAGCAGAAAATTGAAGTACATGTAACATGACACAAATGGACAAAAGTATTTAGCTAATGATTTATTATGAAACAGGGCAGGCAGCCTTCCCCAGCTCAATCCCCCAGCATAGCCCAGGCTCTATTGTAGGGAGATGGGAGAGGCAGATAAGCAGGGCTGTAATGGTAGTCAGATGGCAGGTGGGCTGGCCGAATCCGGGGTTAATCACTGCTAAGTGCTGTGGAGAAGGGAGGACATGGGGCCTGGCTGAAACACTGTATCCTGGGGGGCATTGGGAGGCCAGGTAAGTCAGCCCAGGTAACTCACCTCGACGGCTCAGGGAGACAGCTGGACCCTTGCGCTGGTTGGCTAATGGTGTTAACTCAGGAGACTCGCCACAATGATACGTTACATCAACACGCTCCCCTCCATCTCACTCTCTGTCTTGCTCTTTCAAACCATGTTAGGCTCTTTTGTACGTGCTCCATCCTGCCTTATTGCTTGGAGCATTTCCGAGTAACACAAGTGATTTAATCTGTCTGAGAGGAAGGAGGGAATTCTGGGTACCAGAGTAACAAAACAGAGAGGCCTGTGGGCCTTTAAATGGCAGCCTTCTGAAGTAAAAAGAAACAACTTTTAGCTGTTTTTATTTCACAGATGAATGAGTATCAAAGGATAACTTGATGCACATTACATTTTGATTTAAAACACGATGCAGACGATTGCAAATAGCGAAGACAGGCCAAAACCGACATCGCTATCTAAACCGTTAAATTCGGTCCTTCCAAAGTTATTTTCATTCATGTTTTTACTTAAAGTGCCCCCTGTTGGTAGATGTTGCCATGCTGAGCAGTACTAGCCTCGGGCATATATCAGCATAAATGAAAAAAAACAACAAGCAGACTCGACTGACACACCATGAAATGCAGGCCACAGTGCGTCTAAGCAGCAGATGACAAACTCATAATGAAGGCGGTAATTGGAACAACATTTCAGATCCATCATGCGCGTTTTGTTCTGATATCCCTGCCGCCATCGGGACCGTCTCCCAAATCATTCCCAAACGTCCGGCAAATCAAAACAAAACACTGGGAAAGGAACACAACTTTACAGAGCAGTGACTTCTGATGGGCCATTTCTGCTGGAGACTGAAGTCTGTGCGGAGGTGGGCCTCCTCACTAAGGCCTTAACATGAAACAGGCTGCTTACTCTGGGCTATGCTGAGCTGGAAACATTGAAGGTATCGGTGCACTGTTACTACAGCACACGAGCTGTTGTGTTTAGAAATAAAAGCTGCACAAAGGGAGTCCTTGCTGCATGCAATCTACCCTGGCGTAACAGAGGTTTTGCGATTCAAACAAGGACCTCCTCGATTTCCAGTTCGACACACACCCAAACACACACACACACACACTGTTCATTCGAAAACACAACTATCACTTGTGCAGCTTATTTCACAACCTCCTCCAATAAAATGGAGTCATCGTAAACAATAAATGAAGTCATCTTGTTTTAGACGAAGGAAAGAGGAGAGGTCAAGTTGAACAGAAAGCCTTAGTTAAATCATCTGCTTGTAGTAAACAGTTGAGAGGAACATCTATCAGCCAGGCACGTGCTGCTGACAGTATAATAATAAGGTAGCAAGAGCTGGAGCGTGCACTGAAAACAGATAAAGAAAGCCACTTCTCTCCAGAGACAGATGGAGAGAGAGAGAGAGAGAGAGAGAGAGAGAGAGAGAGAGAGAGAGAGAGAGAGAGAGAGAGAGAGAATGAAGAAAGAGAGGACAAACAAAAAGAGAAAAGTAGCTCATCACCTTTTCTATCAGCATTGCGGGTGGTGTTGGCATGAGCGCACACAGTTTCACTGCACACCGTGTTCATAATCACAAGGTTACTGTTCATTGTTCCACACGACCCAGTGGACATGAGTGACAAGGTGGGCAGCCGGACTCTGCGCTACTGTGGGGATAATTACCTCATGACGACAAAGTGAACTTTGATGTAGAGTCTCCTGCTGTAATGCTTTAATGACCTTAGAGCTGGTATTTCTGCACTTCTCTGTATGTGTTTGTGTGGACAAAGCATGCACATGCTCCGCACACATACATAGGTGCTGTAAAAGAGGACACGCACACACACAAACACGCACGCACGGTCGCTCGCGCACACACTCCTACACACACGCTAAGCTTGAGCTGCAGTAGGCTTGATGTCAATCAAGTGGGTGTCTAATTAAAAGTAACAGGAGGAAGCTGCTGGGGACAGCAATCGCTATCGGACTCCCATTTTCATATGAATGGCCTTTTTTAATTAAACTCAACAGCTAATAAGCCTCAGTATCCAGACCATGTAGCAGTTTAACAGACAAAGAGCCACAAAGAAACACACACACACACACACACAGAGGAGAATGGGGAATGAGAGGTAAAGACAGTAGGATGAATAATGAAGAGTCAGAAGCAGAGTGATGCATTGCCTTTGAACCTGTTGGCTCTCCTTTGTTTGTGGAGGCGCTTTGCCAGCAGCTATTGTTGTCAACAAAGTTTATTTAGCGCTGATGGTATTAAAGAACACAGTCTAACAGAATTTGCCTTTGCCATTAGACAGGAAGAAATGAAAGAGGGGTAAAAGGAAGAGCGCAGAGCGCTATCGCGTCCTCAGATGAAAAGGAGAGTCTACAAACAATTTGGGCACGTGTGTGTGAGTTATTCTGCCTCACAGCTGAAGGCTAATTCTAACCGTGTTTGAGTTAGGGTGACTGGATCAAACATAAAGCAGCATTAAAACTAAACCAGCTGTCTTTATTTAAGACAAGAGAGGCAAAACAATAAAGTGTTTCACCAAATTAATTTGGCCGCGATAAAGCGAAACACTACAGAAGTAAACTGTCACAATAAAATACAATCGCATCCATCGGTGGATTTAGCAGCTATTGAAATAAAATGAAAAGCGTATGATTCGGTGGCGTGGTTTTATTGCTTACCATTGTAATGTTCGGATTTGCGCTGCCAAGCTCCTACAGTAACGTTTACCAGCTCTAAATAACGCTTTGTTCACGGCCCAGACATAATTAATGCACTGATCCTCTTCTATAATATAATTAGCAAGCCACTCCAATCTGCTATTTTTGAGGGAAAAAAAAAAAAAAGATTTTCTTCTTCATCATCCTTCACTCTCACATCAACAACATGCCAGCAATCGTAGATAATCGCGCCAGGTTGCCAAGACGTGTATGATGAGAGAATGGGGACAAAGGGCTAAATAAACGCGCCGTATGATTCCCATACTCCTAAGATTTCTCTGTGCAGGAGATTATGGTTCGGTTTTTAACAAACACGACAAATCTCCATTTTCCCAACCTTTTACAGCAGATAAAGGGTCTTGGATCCCTTTTCCACACTAAATCCCAGATCAACTTCTCCTTAGCTATTCAAACCACCCAGCAGGTTGTTTCTAAAAAGGCTTGAAAGTGAGCAGAGAGATAGCCAGCCCTGGCATCTCAAATGAGCTCTCTCTGCGCCGCCGTGACGTACGCGCGACTCGCTAATTCTCCCTCTTTCTCACTTCTTCAGAAACTTTTAACATCATGACCCCGAGAAACATTTGCAAACTATAACAATGAAATTAACATGTAATGAGCAAAATAATTGCACATCAAACGCTGCTCGACGGTGGAGCGCGAGCTCGGAAGAAAGGGCCCAATTTACAGATTACATGGCTCATGACTACCGAAGTTCAAAACACAGAGAAATTGGTTGTGAAGTGAGAAAAAAGGGCC
The DNA here is from genome assembly GCA_015108175.1 of Pelvicachromis taeniatus. Lineage (NCBI taxonomy): Eukaryota > Metazoa > Chordata > Actinopteri > Cichliformes > Cichlidae > Pelvicachromis > Pelvicachromis taeniatus. Next base: position 5,799 of record VURO01002640.1, read on the forward strand.
CTTCCAAAACGACTCCGAAGCATTCTTTAAACTTGTGTAATGGATACGCTGCGGGCAACTGGGCGAATTTACCATGCAAAGAATCTCCATTCTGCACGCAGCACTTCAAAGGAGAAAGGAACTGAGTTTCAGGGAGCCAGTGGGCACAGGGAGAGGGGGGAATGAACTCGACGATGCACATTTGTCTCCTGGAGTGACAGAAATTGGCAGGGGGTGTTCAAAATGAGAGATTTAGCTGATCTAGGGCAGAGTAGTAGTTCAGTCAACACCACAGTGCTTCCCCAATCTTCAAAAACAGAAGAAAATCATAATACAGGGAAGAAGAAATGCTGAGAAAGTTAAAATGGAAGGCAAATCAAAAGTCAGAGAGGATGGGAGACATCTTTCTCTCTTCTGCTAGCAAGAAAACGCGAGCGAGAGAGAGCAAACGAAAGACGGAGAGATCGAAGATAGAAAGAAAAGATGGCTTGGGCGTTGTATTTTTCCTCTATCAGGCAGCGCTCTTTTATGTAATGTTGGTAGAGGAAGTAGAGGGGAGCGAGAGATTGCATTAGCAATGATAAAGTGACCAACGCCGTGCCGTGTCTTACCATCAGATACACACCACCACAGACTGCACCAAAAAAAAAAAAAAAAAAAACCAGTGCAGAGATAAACCCTGGACTGTGGTGGACAGCTGATATCGCATACACATGTCTGATTTTGCCAAAATAAAAACCTGGTGTGAAAGGCTGGAGCTAAATTGTGTCAACGTGACTTTACACGTTTATATAGACACGCACAGCTCTAGTTTTTGCCGTTGATAAAAGTTCTTATCACTAAAAAAAAAACAAAAAACGCTGAAAGTAGGCCAAAAGAAACTGCATGCTAAAATGCTGAACGGTCAAAAAGTAAAGAGCTTCCTCAACCAAACCAAACGTTAAAAACGAAAGTGCTCAGAAGAGAAACTTCCCTCGGTCACAACGTTTCGTGCTCAATTCTCCCATCGCCTCCGCTTTCACCCCTCACTCGCTCCATCTCTCCTCCACCCCCCACCCCCCGTCTCACAAGGCTGTATCCTTCTCCCTTTCCTGGAGTCTTATCTGATGGGAGCTCTGCCACTGTTTGCATAAAACACTGTTTATAAGGGGTTGCATATGTTAAAACATTAAAGCGCACATTAGAGCACATGCAGACACACACACACACACTAGTGCTGCGTGCTGTTATGAGCTTGCTAAAAAGCTGTGCCACTGACATGGAAGGGATTTGTTCTTTGTACATATTCTGGAGTACACAAAAACAATTACACTGAACACAAAAGTTTAACAGCAAGCATATGAATTACTAACCCCTCACCCCAATGTATTAATGATGTCATATCAGCTGTTTTGCTGATTTTACAAGCAAATACTCAATTTTCTTCTCAAATCAAAATCTTAATCGTGTAAAAACACAGTGTAACTGTAACAAGTACACTAAGCTCAGCTGAAAACCAACGAGGAAATCTGGTTTTCCATTTATCAGCTAACGGTTCAGCACTAAATGATCAATCCCAGAAATAGTGACTTTATATTAAATATATTCAGTATTTATATATTGTATATGCCATTTTTAAACAAAGACAGACATATATGCGTAGCAGGGGAAAAAGGTTTAATGAGGTTTAGATGGCCATAATGTAACTGCTGTTCGCTAACGATGATAGCAGCAATTCACGCCACTGTTTAGGCCTTTCATGAGATTGGATTATCTATTCACACGATCATTATATCAAGCTTATTCTGCTCTCTTTGATAAAGAATAGGCCTGTGATAATTGCTGTGGTTGCAGCTTACACAAACCATTAGTCTTTCCATCATTCTCGCTTCATTTTCCATATTTTGCCTGGTGTGTCGGCCACTCGCCTATTGCACTCAATTAAAATTCCGCCATTTGTTTTCCCTCAAAATTAGGTTACTTCTGCAAATTTACACTAATTTACTTAACTTGCGCAAACGTCGAGGCTCCAGCCGTTCAAAAAGCCCCGCTGTTTGTTTAACATGCAACTTGAACTCTGTGACTTTTTACGTCAGCCCTTCCTCCACCGGTTGCCTCTCTGTCTCCATCCCGCTCCCTTAAACCCACAAATGACCCATTAATGCTTCACGTAGCTTAAGCCAGAGGCACCTTCCCCTTGGTTTGAAACTGTGAACCAGAGGAGGTTTGATCAGTGAGTTGTATCAAAATATCGAGATGTGGTTTCGACTGGTCCGCCACAGAACTTCCTGGGGAAGTTTTCCTCTCAGCTCGCACCTCTAGAAAATGTCTCCCTGATCTCGACGATGCCAACAATGGCTCTCTATGCTTCTATCGGTCGCGTCAACACGTCTTTTCCTGTGTGGACAGAGCCCTTTAAACTGAACAACCAGGGAGTAAGGTTCCCAGGAAGCCGAGGAGTGAGAGTTGTGTATAGATTGGAAAGGGTGCTGTCAACAAAGTCGAGCCTTCTGCCCTGACTCGTGACCCGACTACTTCCGGGTCGTGTCGCAATCGCCCTCCTGAAGGTTATTCAGAGTGCCAGCGGTGTTTCACATGACCTCCAACACATAACATTCCTCAGCACTAAAATCATGAAAAGCTTTTCCTTTCTCTCTCTCTCCTTCTCTCTCCCACGTATTGCACTTGTCCACTCTGTCTGCTTGTGTCACATCCGATCATGTCAGTCTAGCCACACAAACTGACTGGGATGTCGGCCATGGCTGTGTGATGTGTGAACTTTAAGCTATGGAGGGAAGGGGGGGTGTTAGCAGCTGAGTCATTGGGGTTAATGGAGATCATAGCGAGCCTAAGGATCTTTCTTTGGGCACGCGTGACTGAAGATCATCATCATTAGAGCTGAGAGTTATGCAGCTATGAACTCATGATGAAGCAATGATCATGCTCATTCGTCATGTCTATGGGGTGTGTAACTCATTCACTCAATGAAAGTGTCATGCTTTCACACTAATAAATCTGATTACTTTGCTTTACAAGTGATATGCACTCAAGCCACTGATGGGAATAGAATCCAATCCTATAAACCGGCCTTTTCATTTTAAAGTGGTGATGATGATGGCGCATTCATCCGCTCCATTAACAAACATGAAGTCAAAAAAAAAAGACAAAATTATAAAAAAGTGTAATGCAATGTAGAGCAACCTTGATAGGTTGAATTTATGCTGTTGTACTGGGGTGTATTATGTTTTCCACGAGGTAATTTAAACAAATTTAACCCAGACACTGTTTATATGTAAGAGGAACAGATGAAAATATCTGCTACTGGCTTATTCAGTTAATCAAACAAAAACAAAATACTTCATCATCATCAGGTTTGCGTTTCTGGACTTCAGTATCAGCACCCGATGACATTTTTCTTTGTAACTTTTACTCACTCTGAAATCAATTTTCTCTTACAAAATAAATCCGTAATTCTCAATTGAGAATTTAAACAATTTAAACGCCACACAAAATTCAACTTTTCTTACTATTGTTGTCATGGCAACCTTTTTAGATTTAAAAAAAAAAAAGTCTATTCTTTTGAAGCTGCGGACAATTAACAAAAAACTCATTAGCAATCATTTTGATAATTAGGAGTGAAGCAATATATCCACATGATTATATCATAATATTTCAAGTAAGTTTAAAACAATGACATTTTTGACAGTATCGAAACAACTACTGAACTTTTTTTTTTTGCTTCTCTTGAGTGGTGATTTTATTGTTTGCACTAATAAATGCTGCATGTCAGTGCAAACAAACAAAGGCCATCGTCTATCCTTTCTTTCCAATGAGCTACTGTCATTGATGATAGACTGGCTAATTCAAAGTGTGAATCTAGTGCCACAGACTGCTAGAAGCAGCAGCATTATGGTGCAACAGTGCATGTTGTCATTTTGTCACTAAATACAGACTACATAGCAGGTTGCTGCTAGTGTTTTAAAAATATTCAGTATTCATTCAACAGTACATATACATGAAAACTGATTAAAGAGTAATAATAAACCTTGTGTCACCAGGGTTTAAATGTACACAAGCACCTTCCATTTTTAAAATCTAACTTTTTTATTCTCATTTTATTGCAAACATGTCATAATATTATGCTACATTTCAATCCATAACATAGCCCCATGTTAGTCCCAATGTACATTATACTACTTTGTCATTTAGTCTAGTTTGAGACTCAGAGAGCCTTTAAAGTTCTCAGTGAACCCCAAGTTCTCATACACAGGGAGTCATGTCTAGCCCCTTAGGGCAGATCAGAGGTATTGAGGATGGACCGAGGTCACGTGATTGGTTCCCACAATTTAGAAATTCTGCATCAACAACAGGAAGTAGACTTTAGCGATGGCCTAATGGACAGTCATTATGCTTTCTGGCCCTGTTCACTCTCATTTGTTCTTCTAGTGTGAGAACATAGAGCTTCTAGCCCCCCGGCATATAAAGACAGTGATATCTGCACTTTGTTCATTATGCTGCACAAGTGATAGCCCATTTTCTCATTTCTTGGCTTTTATTCATTTTAATTCATCCGCTAGTTGAGCCATTTCCCCGACCGCGCTGCTCTGCTCAGTCTCCAGGTCTCTACTCTATCTCTTAATTCCCCTGTGATTGGTGGAACTGAATGAAGTACCAAAGAAATAAAAACTGCATCTGCAAAGTTTCTACCGCTGCAAACTATTACTGAATTGCCCGTGTCTTTAAAGCCAAATGAAAAAAAGAAAAAAGGTATTAAAAAAAAAGCCATTCATTGTGTAAAGCTACAGTGTGTCAAAAAAAACTGAGCATGTGGAGAAGTGGCAGTGATGAAGGCGGGTAATCAAAGCACGCCTGTCCTCAAACACAAGACAACTTTTAATTCCTCCATTCTCTTTCTTCCAAAGTTAGATAACCCAGTATTGTTTGTTACAGCTGCTGACAGCGTTCTGTCTTCCTGTCTCAGCACCTGTCCACATGACTAAAATGGCCATGGATGGATAGAAGAAAGGCTGAAGCGCAGGCAATAAGGCTGCAATTGTTAAAAGTGCGCTTGAGAGACAGCCAAAAGAGACAGACCCACCAAAGTGGGCCAAAAGAAAGCTAACTGAATGGTGTGTGCATGATGTGTGTGTATTTAGGGGGCAGCGTGGATGGGAGATGTCAACATTTTTCCTTCAGAGTGCCCATCTCCATTTGCATAATTTCCATTCCCCGCAGGCCACAAAGAAAGGACGGAGATGCTCATACAAAACCCAAATTGACGAGGGAACAATGGTGGTCTGAAGGGTCATTTTGCGGGGGGCTAAGATTTTCTAAATCAAGGTTTAATATTTTGTCAGGCTAATATTGGAAAGGCACTACTTTGCCAAAGCTTAATCATATCCCGGCTTTGTCTGATTCGACGAGCAAAATACTCTCAAGGTGAACAGTCGTCAAATATTCAAGAAAGAAAGAATATAAGAAAACAAAGCCTTTCTTCTTCTTTTTTTTCATGTGACAGAATCGTACGATAGTGCTGCAAGACAAATATGAAGAGCATGTGAGAGCGCTCAGAGGATGGTGGACGTATCAATGATTAATGCTCATCCTTCCGAACTTGGGCTTCAAATGCATAATTCAGCAGAGAGGATCCCTGAAATCATGCAAAACGTTAGCTTGTATGGACAAACGTTCAACAAAGGCTTGATTTAACTGAAAACAAAAAAAATAGTTCCAGTTGCTCTATTGAAAGTTTACTCCAATGAGTAAAAGGGTACACACAGCTGGCAGAGGGGCAGGTGTAGGGAGTGAGAGTGGATGATGTGAGGGCGAATGAGGGAGGCAGGCAGGCAAAGATGGATGATGGATGGTGTTGATACAGAAGGCAGCAGCGCTGCTTTATCTAGGCAGCACAAGGCAGACTTGCTGAGGTGATGGGTGGGCTGTCATCCCTTTGTTTATGGACCACCACCCATCTCCCATCTCCAATATGCCCCAAAAACTAAGATCATTCAAAAATAGGCTACTACCTACCGCCTTTTGTCTCTCCATCTCTAACTGTCGCCCTTTTTCATTTTATGCTCTGACAAATGGCGTGAGGCAAGTTTGTTTCAGACGTACAGAAGGAAAAAGAAGCACTCCATAACAGAGTCCATTCAATTTCTCTCCTTTGACTGGCAAATGTGGGGGGAGGAATAGAAATATTACATTCATTACGATCATTTTGACTTTTGATTACGGACTGTGTCTCTCACACGTTTGAGTCGACGGAGGAGGGCAGAGAATAAAGAGAGACAGAGAGCAAAGGGAAGAAGTGAATCTAATCCAACCACATCCCCACGAGTTGCACGCTTCCAATTAACAACTGCTTGGTTTATCAGTCTCCAACGGGTGATTGCTGTTTTTAATCATTTTCCTTCTCAACACGTTTTTTTCCCCCTCCCTCCACTCTATCAGTTCTTCCCACTCTTATCATCTAACCCCCTCCCCGTGCTGTCTCGCTTCCCACCCCATCTCCGTTGAGCGCTGCCTCTGTTTCATCGCTGTTCTCGGGGAGCCGCTCTCTCACGCTGAGTCCAGCATTAAAGCCGCATCTGACTATAAAATAAAAACTTTGATGTGTGACTTAAAAACCTGCCTGCGGTTATTTCTCGACCACTGACGCAGCACCTTCCACAGTGAATTATCGCACAAAAGTGAATGAAACTCTAAAGCTATTGTGCGATGGAGACACAACACCTTAATAACAGGAAAAAAGCACAGCGATCCGTGCACTGACCCACGGTATTAGGTAAAGTTTGAGTCTGTGGCTCTCGCCTGTTCTACTGACTCATCCGGAAACATAAGGTGTCTGTGGCCCTTTGCAAACATCTCCCCTTTCGACTGCCTTTGTTCGTCTGATTGATTTGAAGACCTGAAATGTGCCTGTCACCCTGATCGATCTGTCCATTCCACATAGGGAGGGTGGGGTTATCCCTCCACCCGTTGGCATGGTAATAAATGGGGGCTGACGGGCAGGTGACGGAGCAGCAGTTATAGCTTCTTTAATTTTCCCGACGCCTCACACTGACAGAGACTCATAACAAGGTGACACGGCGCGGTAATGGTTACGCTCAGTCACCTCTTGTCGGGCAGAGAGATGGGAGCGGGGGCGGAGGTGTATGATGTGTGGATTTGGTTCGTGTGGCGCTCGCTGATTCGCCGCCGCTGCCTCTCCTCCCTCTGGTCAAGGTGTTATTGAGAGCGGGGCCGTTATCTCTGTCGATGAGGTCGCCCGCTGCCTCACTAACAGGAGCAGAGCAGCCACACCAATCCCTGCGAGCTCAGCAGTGTGTTTGGGTGGGTCGTTGCTAGCCACATCCTCCTGGGTGGGCCATAACTCATCCTCATATGGGGATAGGGCCTTATCTCAGTCCCCCTCCGCAGGCCTGCCCCTCGCCTGCTCTGTCTTGGGGAAAAGATTTTCTGGTGCCCCGGTGTGTGAGTTATAGTTGGGGTTAAGGTGACTGAATAGGCCCGTCTTTCTGGCTTGTCTCCGTGAATTTATGTGTGTGTGCGCAGAGGAATGTGGAGCTGCACACGTGCGCTGTGAACCTAAGATTTATTCATCATGTAAACACCTCTAAGTTTTGTATTCCTCTATTCTATGAGGTAAAACATTATTGTCACAAGTTATTCAATCATGTGAAGGGCATCGTTACAGTTACATCTGAGGGTCGTACCCCACCACCACCACCACCACCTCTGCATGCACATGCACACTCCCCTCACCCACCTACCCTATCCCCACCGCCTTTCTCTGTCATCTGGGCCTATCAATCAAAAATGTATTAAGTCCGGAGTCGGGGCCGATCAAAGGCAGAATTCCTGGGAGGAGAGCAGATAAGGCCTATCTCATTAATAAGTGCTTTACCATCGTAGGGGCCTGCGCGCCTCGCCACACCCAGCCTGCCTTCCTTTGATATCTAATTATCCATCCGTTTCATTCTGTCAGAGAGGGAGGAGAGGGACGACTCAGTGTCATCACAACCAAAATGCTGTTGCGCGCGCGTGTGTCTGCATGTATCAAGATACGGGCAAGGGGCTGCACCAAAACACTGTGACATGCGGTAAATCCAAACGTGCAGAGAGTGGCACATGTAAACAAATGCAAATAAGATGTTCTTGCAGAAGCGGCTGGGCTTGTGTTTGTACGGCACCCCTCCTGAAAAGCTGTCACGCATAAAGTGCGAGCCTGAAATGGAGAGAGGGATCTGTTTTTCAAACTGTTATTCCAAGAGCCAATCGCTGCTTAGAAGTGGCTTACAGATCCACCTTTTAACAATCTCTGGGAGCAATGGCTTCTCCAAAGAGCTGAGAGAGGGATAGGGTTGTTGTGGGTGAGGAGAGAAACAAGATATTAAAACATCAAGGTAAGATATGGATGCGAGGGGACAATGGGAGGAGGTTCAGGGGTTAAGAGGATTTTTTAAGAAACACTGGGTAAAGACCGATGGACAAAAGAAGAAGAAGAAATGAAGAAGGAAGGGAGAGGCAGACAGGAGAAATGAGAGAATGGGAATTGGGAGGGAGAGAAAGAGCAGGGCATTCTTTTCCCTCCTCTCCTTGGTTTTCTGTAAGAGTAGCTCAGGAAGATAAGGCTAAAAGGTCCGTCAGTCTGTTGTGGAACAATTCGTTCTGTGTCTCTCTCTCAAGATACTGCCTTTCTCTCTGTCTAATGGCACAACTCAGATTTCTAGCGATGCCTCTTGTGATATGGCTCATCTCTGGTGGCACGGTTTACTGACATCACTTGTCCAATACAATATAGTCCGCTGCAATAAAAGAACAGACCAGCCTGGAGTCTAATGTGACAGAAAAATTCTTAAAACACTTTGGGCTGTATGTCTTTAAAGAACAGCCCTTTGTTACAGCTAATATTCAAACCAGTGTCATTTATTGATATAAAGAAAGACTATTCAAAGCCACAATAAAGAGCTGAAATTATGTCTTCATTCAACCAAGCTGTTTAAACCCTTGTCCCTAATCGCTCAAAGCAGAGCTCGGAGACAAACACAAACCAAGGAGGATTTAGAAGAACAAAACCAACACAAAACACAGACCCACGTGCCTAACAAAGACTCCAAAGTCTGCCTCCCATCCCATGTCCTGTTTTAAAAAGAGACCTTCATCTCTTGCCGTTCCTGTTATGAAGAGACTTTCTTCAAGGAGGCGTGTCAAAGACATGGGTCACAATGTTTACAAAGACGACTTTTAATCCAGTCAGAGCATCCCCACAGCTTTTATTTCCTGTTTCATGGGATTAAAATTAAATGAAATATATTAAAACAAAATTAATTTATGGCTGAAAAACATTTTTTTCTTTCTTTCTCCGTTTTAAAGGTTTTAAAGACTGAGCGGGAAATCTACAAAGGTAATAATTAGCTAAAGAAGTACATTAGTTTCAATTTTATTTTGCATTTCGCCAAAGAATTTCTAATGCGAGTCCAGAAAACAATGTAAGACAGTCTTTGAATATTATTCAAAAAGACTTCAAAAACCCTCCGTTTTTGGTTTTTCCTGTTCAACAGAAGTGACTTTCCCCATCTGATGTTAACACACCACTTTAAAAAAAATCTGTGTTTTTTTATATGGAACACACAAGAGCAAGGGAACAAACAAAAAGTACAAAAAAGATGTACCCCCCACACACACACACAGATACACACACACTCATCCTACATCAGTACTCAATAAAGACACGTATTAACACAATCCCCTCCCTAGGCTTATTTCCAAAGCTAGATGAAGTCTTTACGCTTGCCCCTATCAATGAAAGTTAGTGTCTCTGGACCAACACAGTATAAATGGATTCACTGTCACATTTTCAGTAATGGTGAATGCAAATTCTTCCAACACAGTCCCAACAGTTTGGCCGTTGACTTAGTTTTATTTATTTATTTATTTTCATTTTTAAAATATTCCAAGAACACAGAGTGTTGGGCATAAAGGGATTTTCATATGTGTATATTTTTTCATCCAGGCACGTAGCTTACATCTGTGGAATATTAACAGGACACATGATGTAGCTCGACAGGAGTCATATACATTATCATCAACCACTTGTACTGACGCAGTTTTTCCCTTTATTAGATGAAGTGAAGATGAAACAGGTGAAACGGAAACAAACAAGCAGCACAGAGCCTTGGGTCAGGCTTAAACTGGGGCAGCTGGATTTACCCTTGTGACATATGGTCACCTGCTCAAACTGTGAGGCAAACCAGGACCCTGTTTTTTTGTTTTAAAACAAGCATAATTCCACTTTGTCCAAGTGAGAACATTATTTTAACTGTAAATAGTCGAGAAAGTGTTTCCTTTGAATTTGATATCTCTGAGACAACAAAGTTGTGTTGAAAAGCTACCTATAGGTTCGTTACTTTCTCAGTGCTCAATGTTTTCCATAGCATAAATCCTCAATCCCGTGTGCCAGGTATAAACTGTTTATCACCCCGTGTAAATTGGGACAATGAAGGTTTGTCACCTATATGTTTCTGTGCAGCATGTCATTTTGCATAATTGTCCCACTTGACATGTTTCACATCATGAAACAAATTTTAATACTAGACAATGACATCCTGAGTAAATGCAAAATTCAGTTTGAAGTGAAAAACTAATCGCCCCTAAACTTAACTGGTTGTGCCACTCTTGGCAGTGAGAGCAGTTTTATCAATAACAGCAAGTTATCCATGTCCTGAAGCAGCAAAGCAGCCAGATATAAAAGGAGTCAAACCTTCCAGGAAGTTGACTTTTGATCTCGCCAGTCCAAAGAACGTTTCACCCAAAGTCTTGGGGACTATCAAGATGTTTTCTGGCAAATGTGAAACCAGCCTGTTCTTTTTGGTCACACGTGGTTTTCATTGTTGCCATTTTTAAGATAAGAGATCAGGAAATATTTTGCATTTTTTAGATTAGTCAGAAAAGATATGATATAATCCACAAATAAAGAAATGTGATGCTCCCCATGCCTTTTTGCACAAAGCTTTGTTGATCATCATTTATTAGCTGTGGAGCTTCTGTCTAGATAACTACAAAGTATTATACGGATTTTCGTGTCACATCCAATTAAAACTAATGGGTCTATATGATGAACATTAAGTTGGGGATTTATTTGGTTTTAATATGAAGGTTATTGAAGCTAATCTTAATGAATCTCAAAGAGTTCCTTTATCAAGTGACTCCTCATACATATCAGGAGCTAGTGTATCATATTTGATCCATACAAACATTTCAATACATACAGTATATCTTTTAATTTGCAAACGGTTCCATAAATGCTCCATTTTTAAAAAAAATTAATTTTTCTGTGTTTTATTTCATGGTACAGGCTTTAAAGGATTACATCTTTTATAAAACTCTTTTTATAAAACCTTACTAATGTCAAAGGTCTTCCATTGTTAAAGGACTATCCAGTACTTTTTGTTCTTCCTCTGATAATGATGGCAGCTGTAGCTGGTTAAGAAAGGCATTCTGATTTATATAATAACATATGAAAATATCTAAATGTATTATTTATCTATCCAGGATCCATCCCAGACTACCAGACACAGTCGTTATACTACTTACTTTTAGCCCAGCTTGGATTTTCTTTAACATCAAAGCGAATAATTTTCCTTCCTTTTCCCCTTTGGTCCTGGTAGACTTGACTGACCCACATTAAACTTTTAGCCACATCGTCAGCTGTTAGATTGTCATAACAGGCTCTGAGAATTAACACACCAGTTAATCAGTGGATAATCAGCTGCTCTCTGTCTCACTCACTCTCTCACTAACCCTCTCTGTTTCTGACCTGTTGTGAATCCGCCTGAGGGTTTGAATAACTGTCTGGTGCCAGGCTGCCTCACCCCAAAGGCCTTGTGGGAGATGAAGAAGAGGTCAGCAGAGGTGTGTGGAAGCGTTTTTGGTGTGTGTTAACGTGTGCATGTGAAAGTGCGCGTGCTTGACTGATGCAGTTCATATAGCCCGGATAGACAGAGAGAAGGAAAGAAATGGGTAGTGTTTCACTGACAAGACATGGGAATAGGTGGAAAATGAGACGACTGTACACGGTCATGGAAGCGAGAACGTTTCATAAGCAGCAAAAACAAAAAAAGGTACCAAACTGGTTAAACTTTCACCTGTTTTCAAACCAATATCATATACTCATATCTGTTCTCATATTGAAAGCTAAGCAAAGCTAAAAGGAGTTTTGATGATTATTAATTATTACATAACACACTCAAGAAACAAATGCGGCTGCAACCATAGCTAATCCTTTTGCCTTGAATGGCGACTGGGTGTGAAAGAACACATCTGAGCCACATGCACATGAAAGTGAGGTAGGCTCACTGGGATGAACCTCTGATAGAGCTCCAGGGTTGCCTACCTGGGTGGCAGTGTGCCTTGCCTATATCCACGAATGAAAAAGTCTGGTTGTGATTTGTTCAGCAGACACGCAGAGAGAGAGAGCAGAATCTTCCTTCACTTTCTTTTCTTTTTATTTGTTCCCAGGATGCCTTGGCTAACGTGGGGTAGGAAGGGGTGACAGAGAGGTCAGGGGGGCTCCAGTTGACTGTGCCCGGAGGGGGAATCCTGGGGAGGGATAGTAGAATAGTAGGTGGGTGGATGGGTGGTGGGGTAGAGAGGTGCAGGGGTGGGGGTATCCCTCAGGAGCTCGGCCCCTCCCAAAACAAAACAAACAAACAGAGTGGTCCTCTGATCTAATCTGGCTCTAAATCTGCCCTCCAAACAGACTGCTTGGAAAGGCTGCGACGCCGGACAGCGGCTTGTCGTATCTTTTACAGCAACTTTAAATTGGTATGACCACAGTGCTTCACAGGTTCTTATCACTGTGATTTTACAGTAAAGCCCAATAAAACATGTTTACATGGATGCAGTTATGTAATGAGTGTAAACGTGAAGGGTACCTGCAATATTTTCCAGAGACACTTGACTCAACTATGCAGACACCTAGAGTGAATTCACTGACATTCAGTCATGTAGGATTATTTCCTGAGCTACTGCCTGAGAAAGCTCAGTGTTTGGCTCTTTAAATTCCCGCTCCAAACACTGCTTGTTTTTCTGTGTTTTGAAGCTTTGCTACAGTTTAGACTGTGGACTAAACTTCTCACTGTCTAACTGCTACCCCAACACAGTGTTAAACAAATTCCTCCTCCTTAGCCGAGCGCCCCCCAATCCCAGCTCGGCGTTCTGTCAGCTGACCAGTGAGAAAAGATAAGGGTGAGATTAGACCAATCAGGGGTCAGGCTGAGGTTATCACAACCACTCCAAAACTAAAACAGATGGAGAACGGAGCGCTGCACAACTCAACATCTACTGTCAGACTTATACTTGTAGGCCATGTATTCTCTTGCGCTGCTCGACTGGAAGAATGTCAGGCTTAGTTTTGGTTTTGAATTCTGGGTCATGTTGCTTTAGCAAAAGTCAGAGGCATACGATACGACACATGATAAGATTTGTAAGTCCTGCACAGTAGTTAAACCTCTGCATAGTTGCACTTGCATACAGATGCACGTTGAGGCAAGGTTTCATAAAGCAAAATGTTAAAGTAATCATTTGTTGTGACCCTGTGACGTCCAAAACTCCCCTCAAGGGAGCAGAAATAAAAATGTGTCCAGTTTGGCTTGAACATCTCTTCTGTCGTCTGTCAGTCTGCTTGTGCTTTCCCCCCCTACTTTGTCTATTTTTGCATAATTGTTTGCTTATTTTCTTCATTATCTCAGCATCTGGAATTCAACTCCCTGCAGTGATAAACATTAGGCCCCTCTCAGTCTTTCTCCTTCCTTCTCTCCCCAAATCCTTGCACCTAGATCAGATGTAATTGTGATTAACAACGCTGTGACAAGAGGACACAAGACTTTCGTCACGACGGAAAAGCAAGCAAACAAATAAACACGATGAGATAAAATGGCGAAAATATGTTCGACATCTTATCACAGATGCTAACTGTTTCCGTATGCGAGGAGGAGGAGGGGAGGTGGCGGCCATGGAGAGGAGCCGTGCACGTGAGGGAGTGAAAGAGGAACTTGAGAATATCCTCCCTGTGCCTTTGGCCTGCGCCTGACTTCAGAGCTAAGCCCGCTCTCAAGAGAAGGTCAACACCAGGTTCAACTTTTCACCTCGGCAGCCTGAGAGAACACACTAAGCACCGAGGATTACACCAAGGTGCGCCGCAATATCGCCCGGCCTTCCAGTGCAATTCAGAACTGACCTACCCAGCCCATTTACAGAAAAAAAATGCATTTTCAGTGTCAAATGTCTACTGCTAGGGTAGACAAGTGCTAGATGCACTTAAGTGATGCACTTAAGTCACACAGCATTCATAAAAGCTGTAAAAAGTAAGCGCAGAAATAACAGTATTATTTTATGACATATTCAGCCACGTAGACTGTCTACAGTCAGGAGTCTTGTCTTGTCCTTTAAGATCTATATGAGAATGTGCACGAGTGTGTTGGTACAGCAATGTCAGCGCAAGTCAGGTGTAACCGGACCGACAGACAGACGGGCAGTCGGCCGGCTGGCGTCAGCAGCCACACGCCTGTCACGACACACCGCACGGCAAGAAGTCACATACCGCAGCGCCCACACTGCGTGCACACAATGAGCGCTCAGTCTCCCGCATCACGCACCAGCGGCAGCAGCAATGTCAAATATTCACACAGGGACAAAAGGTGCAGAGACGGGTGGGCGAAGGGGAAGACCTGCGAGGGGAGGATGGAGAAAATAGTTTAACAAGATCAAGTTCAAAATGGAAAGAAGTGACAAGGCGTAGTAACGTGACAAACTCGGGAGATTTCAGAGAGTTGCCTTGCTGTGTGACTCAGGGCAGGCATTCTTGTGTCTTCATGGTTTGCATACAATGAGGAAGAAAAGTTCATCAGGGTGAGATGCTTAACAATAAAAGAAGTGAGATAAAGAAGCTGATGTACATTGATGAGTAAAGAAAAGGACAATGCCACTAGTTTTACTTCCATGATTTTCAGTCATAATCAGTTTCTGCCTGAAGCAATTAGTCACAAGTCGTTTAAAAAATGTAACAAAGCCTTTTATATGTGAGGATTTCCTGCTAGTCTTTCTTTTGCAGAGAGTTAACTGAATGTTTCTTGATGGGAATGAATAATCTCATTTACACTCTTAGTCTGAGCTCTGTCAGTATAGGTGTGTGACAATGAACTGATTAATCAAAATCAAAATCAACAGATTAAGCATCACTAAGCAAATTCAAAGGTTTTTTTTTTCTTTTTTGCATGAAAAATTAGCCTTCGTCTTTAAAATATAGTATTTAAACTACAATAAAATACAAAAATAATTTGACTGCTCTGCACGAGAAACTGTGAAGATCACTCGGGAATCTGCTGTATGCAAGCCTGACTGCAGGACCCGAAGTTACAGATACTATATGTTTGAAGTACTCCTGCACTCTAGTGGGGGACCAGGAGATGTACACTTTAACCCTGCTGCACAAACTCCTTATTAAAACCTCCTTTAATTCAGATTGACCTGATGTTAGTACCTTGTGGGGATCTGTGGGACGAATGGCAAAGATATTAATATCAGCCATGTGTGCAGAAGTCACTCTGGCATTTTCTGCAACAACGGCCAAGTAGAGTACTGGAGTGGGGTCCTCTAATGCTATTGCCCACACTGTGAGACGTGGACATCTGGTGTTGATCAGCAAAGCTTACACTAACACATACATACAAAGAGATGGACACACATAGGCAAACACTTCTGCAAAGAACCCCCTTCAGAAAATCCCTCTCAACTCCTGAACTTCCGACATGACCTGAGTCAACACACTTGCCCTGGACCTGTTGGTGCACACACTGTGTAATAGGAGCTGGAGAATTGTAACAGTACAAGGAGTTCTCACATCCTTCATACAAGTTTGCACAGCTATTCTTGTTAGTATATTACTCTGACTACTATTCACTGTGGCTAGCCAAACCCCAGTCCTAACCACCGGGGTTTTTTCCCTGCTCAGAGTGTGCCTTTGGGGGGGTCGAGAATGCATGTACGCATAACTGGTCAATGTACTGTAAAGGCAATCAGTCTGTGTTACTGACTGTTACTGACTGATTGTATAACAGAAAAATCCATGCATTTTTCTGTTATTTCTGACCACTTTATAAACAAAATCTTCTGTAATGCTTGAGTAAATGAAACCCCAATTAACAATCATTTTATTGCTGGAAATGTAACTTTTTGGCTCTGGCTGAAACTGAAAATTTGATGGACAATTAAAATAAAAACCCTTTACGCTGGAAAGACCATGACTGGGACCCTAAATTACAGTTGGCCTCATTAGGAGCAGGGTTTGGTCCCCAAGAGGACCGCTGGCTCTGACGAGATCTGTTTTTATACTGGATAAGGTCCCAAAGACACAAACAAAACATAAACGCGTAGACGCGCAAACATAATATATTTCAGGCTCACTGCGTCTGGGCAACTACAGCACCAAACCACCAATGCATACAAAACCATACAATGAAACTGTATGTGCAAGACTGTTAATAAGACAACTGTTAGAGTCGCTACGTTTCAAAGTGAACATCCTGATAGCTCAACATGTCCTGCATGTTGAGCTATTTTTACTAAAAATGTGTCCACTGTGTAGTAAATGCTTGTAGTGAATCAACCACTGCCGTGCTGTGAAGTTTCTTTTTTCTTTTCCATCTTTGTCACATGTACATATTTCAGATAAACAAACAAATGTCAATATTAGACAGATAACCAGAGTAAATACAAATTGCTGTTTATAAATGTCATTTATTATTTATTATAAAACCTATCTGGCCCTGCGTGAAAAGTAAATCCCTCCTAAATCTAATAACTGGTTGTGCCACTCTTGGCACTAAGAACTGCAATCAAGCATTTGTGATAACTGGCCAAGAGTCTTTCACATCACTGCGGAGGAATTTTGGACCACTCTTCTTTCCAGAGTTATTGAATTGAGCTACATTAGGGGATTCAAGTGTAAATGGCCTATTTAAGGTCATGCTAAAACATATTTGTCCTGCTGCATAACAGCATGCTTCAACGCATGAACTGATTCCAGACATTTTCCATTTTCTTGTAGAGAACAAAATTCATGGTTCTGTCAATTACAGCAAGTAATCCAGGTCCTGAAGCTGAAAAAAACGCCCCATACCATTACGCTACTGTCACCTCCTTGGACCTCTCCCATGGATGACATTTTTGTCTAGCCTCTTTCTTATTTGTGGGTAATGGCTCTCACTGTGGTTCACTGGAGTACCAAAGCCTTAAAAATGGCATTCTAACCTTTGATTTTGGCAATATGTATTGGTTTTTGAAATCTTTAAGCCTACTCCACTTTGTCAGACTGGTTTTATTTAAGCAATTTCTTGATTCAACGAGTCTGACAGTGATCAGGCCTGGGTGTGGCACACTTTTCTTTTGAACGGACCTCAGCTCAGGTGGAGTTCTGTAGGGTATTAAACAATATTGCCAATGAAACTGTATTTCTATCCACTGGCTACCTAGATTAGGCGGCCTAGAAAAAATCCCCTTTACAGTAGCTTGCAAAAGTATTCGGCCCCCTTGAACTTTTCCACATTTTGTCACATTACAGCCACAAATATGAATCAATTTTATTGGAATTCCACGTGAAAGACCAATACAAAGTGGCGTACACGTGAGAAGTGGAACAGAAATCATACATGATTCCAAACATTTTTTACAAATAAATAACTGAAAAGTGGGGTGTGCGTAATTATTCAGCCCTCAGTACTTTGTAGAAGCACCTTTTGCTGCAGTTACAGCTGCCAGTCTTTTAGGGTATGTCTCTACCAGCTTTGCACATCTACAGACTGAAATTCTTGCCCATTCTTCTTTGTAAAACAGCTCCAGCTCAGTCAGATTAGATGAACAGCGTTTGTGAACAGCAGTTTTCAGATCTTGCCACAGATTCTTGATTGGATTTAGATCTGGACTTTGACTGGGCCATTCTAACACATGGATATGTTTGGTTTTAAACCATTCCATTGTTGCCCTGGCTTTATGTTCAGGGTCGTTGTCCTGCTGGAGGGTGAACCTCCGCCTCAGTCTCAAGTCTTTTGCAGACTCCAAGAGGTTTTCTTCCAAGATTGCCCTGTATTTGGCTCCATCCATCTTCCCATCAACTCTG
>VURO01002643.1:0-13537 GCA_015108175.1 Pelvicachromis taeniatus
AATTCAGTGTACTCAAATTAAGTAATTGCACCTCTTATTCTATTGTAGTCTCAATTTTAAACGACCAAGTCCACCATTTTCACCCCGGGGGACTCACAGGAAAGAAGACATGCCCTCAGTATAATTTTATTTTGCCGTTCACACCCCCACTGTTCACTGTTTGCTCTCTTTACAAAATGTCAGTGCTGTAATATGTTGTTACCGATGCAAAATGAACATTTCACATTGCGCCCGTGTTCAGCTGAGCACAGGGTGGCTTTTATTTTTGAAGCCACTGCATGAAACCTGTATTCATCACTGTCGTTAGCCATTACTTTAGTCATTCATCATGTATCTAAAAATAAATAAAAGAGAAAAAATGAAACAAAAACATTTGGGAAAAAAAAAATTGAAAACCAGCTAATAATTGTTTTATGTAGAGCTGGAACGTGATGAAGCGAGGAGCAACAGGCTGTGCACCTCTAGCTCCTCAGCAAGGTAACAAATTTCCCCGCACCCTGCTGTTCAATTACAAATATTTAATTATTTTTGGCTTATTTTTTCATAAAAACAATGCATTTTGTTAGGCTGTACTGCAAAGTGCAAAAACAGCAGTCGCCTTCCACTTGCATTTCTATTTGATGAAGAATTAAACCACGCTCAACCAGGACAGAAATCAAACAAGGATTACAACTTCAGAGCGGACAGATCAGCGCAGGCGTTTCCAACATGCGAGACAGGCATGAAGTGTAACGCTTGCTTTTGTCAGTGAATAATGGCTTTGTGATTGTCAAATGAGGTTTGGATAGTCTGTGCTACAGACAGAAGAGCTAACACGGGCATTTTTAAGTGTGTCGCCATATTATTTATTATGTGGTTGCATATTGTAGTGGTACATTCAATATTATGTTTGTACATTTGTCAGGCAGGCAGTAACACTTGCTCTAGCTCTGACAAGAGCGTTAGTGCTCCTAAATAGTTGCTGCAGGCACTGCGCTTGTTTTTCTTGTTGACAAGGTAAACACACACTTCTTTAGCCGGCTTGTCTGGGAGCATTTAATTCAGGATGTCAGGGTGTGAGTGGGAAAAATTTTGGAAGGAATACTGTTGAGGAAAAAAACCTTCAAATTTCACATTAACAGGAAAAATATTGTTGAAAAAAAATACAGGTTTGACCTATTATTGACAGCATAATTGCTCCTTTAAGCAAACTTCAGAAAGTCAAGTGCCACGGACAAACTTTCATTTTCTTGTCATGACTTTGTGCACATTTGTGTTTGTTTGTGTTTGATCCTGCTTCTTTCTCTCTTTTTTTCCAGTTGAACATCAAAGGAGCGTGTGACATCAAACAGCCAATCCACGATACCGCTTGTCATTATCATCTGCCAATCAACTCCTGAAATAATAAGTTGCACCGCTCTGCGGCATCAAACATGACAACTTCATCTCTGAATGCATTATTCATGCAGCCGCGTTGCCTTTTCATGCAGCACAATAAGATATGCTAAAACGGTGACCTTCATTCCACACCAGCAGTTTCGCAACACGCATCATTTACACAGGTCTGTTTGTCCGTCCCACCGACCCGCTAACACAAAGAGCCCACTTTGCGATAACCATCGTGCTGGTTAGCCCGCATGCTTGTATATTTGCGTCTCTCTCTGTACAAACAGATAATGCCAGCACACTGAGATGTGAACTGTCTTTCACTCTGGCTCTTTGTGAATAGCTGAAATTATATTGGACCTCCTGAAGCGCCGATTTTGATCTGGTTTTTGGTGATAGAAACACACAAGGACAAAGAGTTGCCCTTCAGAGAAAAGAGAAAGAGATAAGAATGTATGTTTGAGTTGTTGTTTCAAACTTTTTTGCTTTTACTGGGGAATGGAGTGGTATTCATACAGCACCAAACACCATTCTGTTCAACTTGAGCACTCTACTGCTACAAATGGCATTTATCACATCAATAACACACACATTTATATACAGACTTTTATCTAAGATTCATACACACACACACACTCTGATGGATACATTGGGGGCAGTTCCGGGTTCAGTATTTTGCCCAAGGATACTTTGACATATGGACAGGAGGAGCTGGTAGACCTGCTCTACCACCTGAGCCACAGCGACCCCAAAAATTGAAGTGCTTGCTTTCCTCTACAGTGGATTCATGGCTGTGGCTAATCTGCTTATAGCTGATGGACATTAATATGGAGAGAAAACTTAGAAAAGCTCTTATGAGTAATTGAGCAAGCCCTCTCAAAGTGCAATTTGTTGTCTCTTATGTATTTTTGAAGTCATCCTGTTAGTACTGAAACAAGGGCAATAACCATGGCTTCTAACAAAGCCCTATAATGGTGAAATTAACTGTGCAGTTGATTTTAGTTCTTCACAGACTTGTTTGAAGTGACCCGAGCTCAGCTGGAGAGCTGCTCTGAAATTCTGTGTCTAGTCTCTTACACATCTCAAGTTTTCATCTTCAAGTCACAAACAAACCCCAACTTAGTCTGGTAAGAATCAATTATGTCAAGTCAAGCCCCTCCTAGGTTCTAACGACAAGTGATTGTGACAGCTTCTTATTGATTTTTCAGCTTAGAGCAGATCTCTCAATTTGGTTAGATCTCATGAGGTCACATACAGTGTGGCCTTTTTTGGAAAGCGATGCCCTGACACTGCAGTTGACCTCAGGTGTCTCATATATCTGTCTGTGCAAACCTGAAGGCCTGTCAGGGATTCTCTTTATCTAACTGAACACGATGGGACCAGGCTGTTCCTTTTTAGACTTTAAGCAAAAGAGTTGGACTAACCTTATCAGGAAGGGAGAGTAGACTGGGGTAATGGCATAAATGTTGGAGGATAGGCTTTAAA
The DNA here is from genome assembly GCA_015108175.1 of Pelvicachromis taeniatus. Lineage (NCBI taxonomy): Eukaryota > Metazoa > Chordata > Actinopteri > Cichliformes > Cichlidae > Pelvicachromis > Pelvicachromis taeniatus. The sequence goes on from VURO01002643.1 coordinate 2,851, forward strand.
ACTGAGTGACGTTATCTCAGATGCGTAATAATCTCTCTTTTCCTTGATGCCGAAGCCACAATAAATGTTACCGAGTAAAGCACTGAGTGCACAACAAACACTCACTTCTCAGGTCAGTGAAGTCACAAGTTAAATCATTTGTAACTCGGGTGTTCTACTGATCTGCTTTGGTCAAGAGAGAGCTGTGCGAAGGCAAAGCTGTCAATTTACCTGCCAATCTACCTTCCTGACCTGACTTCACCGCAGTCGTGAGGCGTGGGTGGTGACCTAAAGAATAGCACTGCAGATACAAGCAGCAGAATCAAGCTTCCTGTGAAGGGTTGCTCGGCTCTCCCTTAGAGACAGGGTGAGGAGCCGGGTCATTTGGGAAGGGCTCAGAGTAGAGCGGCTACACCTCCTTTGGGCATCCAATTAAGATGGCAGATGCCTCCTAGAGCATGTGAGGTGTTCTGGGCATCTTTCAAGGAAGGCAAAGTGGAGAGATTATATATTTTGACTGCCTTGGGAATGTCTCAGTGTGTCCTCCGGATGAGCTTGTAGAGTTGGCCAGGGAAGACGAGGTCTGGGCTTCTCTGCTTAGAGAGAACATAAATCAATGGATGGACCCCAATTTGAACATTTCCATCTGTTCAAAGACAGTCATCTTGGTTTTCAAGATCAAAATAAGCTGCTGCTACCTTTCTTTATACACCTTGCAATTTTCTTGTTTGATATTTGACATTTTGTGGTTTAACAACAAGCCTCTTTAAGCAGCACCAGTTAAGAGCCTGTCTCTGAAATGATGAAACCCTACAGCTCTAAAGTGATCTAAATCACACTGTTAAGCCTCACAGTTTTGTTTTCCTACTTAGAAGTATTCAAAGATGATTATAAGCGTACTTTAGAGGCCTCATGGCGAGTCAAATTAAAAAGCTCACCACGGTAAATTAAAGAAAAGGTTATAAATGGAAATAGTGTAGGATGAGTGCAATTTTTTGAACGATATCTGTATTCCTTCTCTTCTTGCTATTTCCTTCCCGCTGATTTATTTATCTTCATGCTGACTGACATCACTAAAAATACCTCCTGTTTCATCAGAAATATCACGTATTCAATTAAACATTTATAAAGCTCCTCTGATCATCAACTGTGCATTGTAAAAACTATAAACCAACCCTTAGCTAGTAAACAAAAACATAGGTCGTTTACAAAATAAACTTCAGACGCAGAACACTCGATCATCAAAAAGTATTCCATCTTAATTATGAATGAACTGATCTCTATAGTAATAAAATCAAGTCTCACAAACCCTCATGAGTCTTGCTAACTCTGAAAATTGTTAATTTGTGATATTTCCCCCCATTTAGTGCTAATAAAGCCATAGAAGGATTTATCGCAGGTATCCTATGAGCCCAGAAACCCTGAGGTGTGAGGAAACCCAGCGATGCGTGCTTGTCATGGTTTTAGATTTCAGGTCTACTCATTTCTGGTTATGTCATCTTCCCTCTTTTTTTGGTCTTCTTCCTTTTTTCTAATCCTTGGTCTCCTGGCACTCCTGTTAGTTTTGCTTCTGTCCTTTGTTCTGTTCCCCACTCATTTTCGGTCACACCTGTGTTCCCTCAGTTAATGACCCCCCTCAGTAGATATACATAGCGCCAGCTGTTCACCTCCCAGTTGCCACATTGTCTTTGTACAACTTAGCTGTCAAGCTCTCAAGCCATTTTCATGTCTTTTCCTTGTCCATTCCTAGTGTCAGCGTCGCCTTCCCCAGTGATCCTCTTGGTTTGTTTTGGTTTCATTTTCTTGTTCTTTGCCCTCATATCACGATTGATCTCATTGCATATGACTTTCTTTTTCTTAAATTCTGGCTTTAGCCAGAATACTATAATTATGTGCTTTGTTTGACTCATTTGTTAATGACCTTGGCTTGTTGAGCTTTAATCTCGTCATGTCATGCATTTGGATCCACTCCCCTGTGAGCTGCTAAAATCTGATCCACAGGTTGCTACATATGGACATGGTCTCACATTTTAACAGATTCTCACCCCCTTCAAAAGAGCATGAGGGGGAAAAAACAAATAGAGCATATAAAATACCAAAAAGTGAAACTTAGCAGGAATTGCACACGTCTAGGGATCCCATCACTCGTTGTAAGAAGCTGATTGGCAAAGCCAGTTTGGGTGGCCTATAACTCTTTCCAAATGATTGCATTATAAAAATCAATGACTATTAAAGTCTTACTTAACAGTTTACTTTAGATCGAACATCGTCAGGCAGCTCATATCGGTGTGGGTTCTCAGGTCAACAAAATTCTAGTTTGACCTCTAAAAAATGCCATATATTGATATTTTATGCTTTGGTAGTAATTGCTGTAATATTGACTGGTGACTGTTAGAGGTTACCCCAGAAAGCTCCACTCATCGACTCAAAAGGGAGGCCTTTATAAATATTAATTTATACTGTACATATTAATACCAATCAGTAATTTGTGTTTCAAATGAATGCAGGAAGCTGATTGACATCTCTGTAACTCAAAAAGTACAATTCTACTTTATGGATTTTTATTTTCCTCTCTTGTCTTTAGAGGATGCAGTGAGGATGGGAGAGGCCTTGCCTATGTGACAAGTTTCAAAGGAAAACTTATGCTGTCCCTCTAATCTCAGACAGAGTACCTTTTGATTTGTGACAAAAACGAATCTCTTCCTCAAGCTCGAAGCAGGACTTGCTGCGCAACGAAAAACACCGTTTGACAGAGTGGGCGACACGCAGAGAAATTCATGAAATTATTCATGATGGCGCTTTCTTTCTTTGAGTCAGTTTGTGTGTTTCTGATGTAGCTGTTTTGCATATAACGTATTAATAAGCTCTAAAGTCAAACTGAAAGCTTATTTAATGAAAGCAGTGGCCTTGGAGCATATGCCAACGTTGGGCTCGATAGATACATACAGAGATCATGTACACACCATCACGCGCCCCCTCTGATGTGATGGAATACTGCCCAAAGCAAAGATGCAAACCACTCACAAGCATCTATTTATAATTATCAAGAAAATAAATTATAAATTATACTTGCAAGCTGCTTCTTCGCACTTTAAGCACTTGACAGACGCTTCCAAGGAGCTTTCATACAATCAAAGCCTTTTGCTATTGATGCCTTTCATCTCTTCAAAAAAAAAAAAAGAAAAAAAAAGAGATATTTTTTCTCCAAGAGATAAACCTATGAACGCCAGATAAGAAGGATGTGGCAAATGGTCTTCTAGGACACTTGGCAGAAAGAAGACAAAACCTCATTTTGTTCTCCATTTACAAGAAGATTTGTTCATTTGTTTGATATAAGATGATAAGGGAGATTTTTTTTTTCTAAATGAAAGCAATCTCACTTATGAAGGAAAATCACATCTCAGTGGCACCTTAGACTACTGCAGGCATGCACAGGAAGACAAATGCCAGTCTCTATATTAAGGTTCTCTCCTCGGGCTTATTTGCTGGTTTGTCAAAAACTACTGGCCTGATTTCAGGAACTGTGCTGCAGCAAAGCATGCAGTTACCTACAGCAACAAGGCTTTGGGTTTGAGCCTTTTTTATCTGAACTTTGCATTCCTCCCACAATCTAAAGAAATGCGTCCTAGCAATACTAAATTGGCCATAAACGGAAATGATTGTCTGCTTGTTTGCGTGTATTGGTCCTGTAATGGACTGATGACCTGTCTGGGGTATACTTCACCTGCATATGCAGATTGATGGATGATTTCTAGTTTGGCGAGAAGTTGCATTGGAGATAGCAACCGAGGTCCGGATCTATGATGCTGTGTATTACAGGCGGACAATAACGCTGTTTATGTACAGCGACTAAAGTACACACAGTTCATATTAAGGTTCATAAAACCTATAAAGGGTCTAGTAAAACATCTGGACTACTAACATTAGCTTTTTATGTCGAGCACTCATAGACCCTTTTGTGAAATGGGCTTGGGCAGCAGCTGGATTTAAAGGGCACTGTAACAGCTGCAAAACCAGGGGGATGCAGTCACTGAATAATAAATGATCTGGGCTGAAACTTTGTGGAATTATGGGACCATTATATCATGAAAGATAATGGGGAAAGCATGCAAACGCCACAGAGAAAGGCCTTAGCTGACCAGGAAGTTCAAGCCAGGAACCGTATTGCTGTGAGGCAATAAAAAATATAAATAGAAGACTGTCCTGACTTTACTTCTGCAGCGCAGACGCCATGGCACACACACAACACCTTGTCCTGCTTTCACAATCTGTTGGGTCGTCCAGCTGGTACCACATACTTTTAGATGCTGGCACTTTATTTTTTTTGACTACTTTTACTCTGGGAAACTAGGACTGAGTTCTTTCACCACTATATTTATACTGTTCCCCTGACCAAATTATCGGTCCGCTTACAGGCAGTGATAAAGGATGACTGGTTGTAGCTCTAAAAGCAACCTTTTTTTCTCTTTAGAGGCAAAGACTTAACAGAAACAGACCATACGCCTATGCGCAGCCACCCACACTGCCTGAAATATCGGTTTAGTGTAATAACAACCCTTAAGATGGATGAAGTAGAAAGTACAGAATGAATGCAATGCGAATAATGTCAAGGGCAGTAAAAGCAAAATTTTAAAATTTTGACAGTCAGCTTTTATCAAGGCCGACGTAAAATGACTGTGCAGGTGTATATTCAACATTTTGTTCAAGGACATTTTGACAGGACTCATGGATGTTGATGCGCACACTGTCTGCCTCTGAGATTGAATCTGTAACCTTACAGTAATGGGATGGTCTCACTAAGCGCTAATCTGCTCTGCCACCTGAGAAAAGAGCCAGAGAAATGGATAGACAGAGAAATATGAGAGTGTGGATAAGAAAAAAAGGGCAGATGAGTAGAGGAAATAGGAAGACAAAGGGTAGAATAGATGATAACAGCGTAGGGACAGAGACTATGGAGAGACAAACAAAGCGTGCTTGATGGTGAAGAGACAGTAAATGAATACCAAAGGGGAAGGGAAAAGCAGGGAATGATTGAGCTGATGGAAAGCGAGCTGGTGAAATAGCAAGAAAGAGGGGGAGGCCCGAATTAAGGCAGAGATCGATGTGCAGGAAAGCAAACTGGATAAAGATAAATGAATATAAAAAAGACAGAGGTCACATTCATACCTAGGTCTTTCAGATGTGGTCTTCCCTGTCTGTAATTCTATTCTAAATACTCATCAGCCATTGGTCGGGCAGGAGGAAGTTGAAAGCACTGAACCCTGTAACCCCTCATTTCCTCAATGACAAATTCAGGTGTCCTTCGATTCCACTTGCTCTCTGTCTCACTTACCGCCAGCGCTGTCACATATTCTCATTAGTCACTGTGGCAGCTAAGCTATGAATGTGTGCGTGCAGGGGTGGCTGAATTTTTCAGAGAGAAATAGAAACAGAGGCAGAAAATGTGAGCGTGAAAATGAGAGAGGGATTACAAAATGAACTGATGCGTGAGAGTATGAATGAGCAAAAGAGCTTGAATGCAAGAGGGCGTAATGCAGAGTTTATGTTTGCAGATGATGTGTGAGCGCAGGCTGTATACACTATGAAGAATGTGTCTCATTTTATGTATTTCTATACCTGCTTGTGTTTATGTTTCATTCTGATATTTTGGCAGAGCTTTTAGCACCACCCAGCATTACACTAATTACCATGTCAGTTTCACGTTTGGTCTTACCTAGATAGGAAATGTACCCATGTATATGACTTCTCCATATGCTTTAATCGAAAACAGTTAGCTTTAAAATGTTAGTAAGTCAAATTAGCACATCAGAAAGCAGATTTGGTTAAAAGGGCTTGTCTTCGCGGGCTTGGGTAGACATTGCTCACTTATAGTAGGACCCATTCTTGCAGGCCTCGAAACTAGTCAGTTACACCCTGACAACTGTTAGTTGCTAAGGAAACATGTATTTCCTCCAACCAGTTGGCAATTGATTGCGGAATTGTCTTGAGAAGGCTGCATTAAAGGCACCAACTTCCATGCAACTTCCAAAGTCAGCATCTTCCATGCATTATACAGGTGACCGGTGCAATCTGCTACCAGCAAAGACAATGGTCACCAAGTGACAGTCAGCAACCTAAAGCAACTACTTGCCAAATGGTGAGTGAATGCACATTCTCCCAACAGTCACTGACCGGTCTATACAGACTCTATAACACAGTTTAACATAGTTTTCTTACTCATCACCTGCTTTATTGACATATCATGTTTTTAATTGCTGTTACTTTGTTGCAGCTTGTTTTTACACTGTATATTTCACCAGGATCATTCACCCCCACCACCACACACTTGTGTACATCTGTACATTTTATACGTAACATAACATTTATACATTTTTATCTGTACATACAATTTTTTGTCTTCCTTCTATATTCTATATTCCTCTTGATATAAGATCTGTGTAATACCAATATTTCTCATCCGTGGGATAATAAAGGTTTATTTTATTCTACTGTATTAAACATTAACCCTTAACTGGCACCAGCTTTGCATAGATGCAAGGACTTTCTACAGTTTTCAGTCATAAATGATCATTAGAATTAAATCTGTTTCAGAGTGATTCTGAAAAATGATTTCATGCATTTATTACATCTAGGCTGGACTATAAAAACTCTCTGAAAAGCCTTCAGTTGATTTAAATTCTGCTGCAAGAGTCCTGACAGGGACTAGAAAGAGAGAGCATATTTCTCCTATTTTGGCTTCTCTTCATTGGCTCTCTGTTAAATCCAGAGTCAAATTTAAAATCCTTCTCATCACATACAAGGTCTTAAAAATTCAGGCCCCATCTTATCTTAAAGACGTCAGAGTACCTCCCTTGGTTACACTGCAATAGGTCTAGGCTGCTGGAGGTTTCCCATGATGCAAAAGTGTTTACTCTTCACTCACCTTTTTTCAGTAGCTGTGTTTTTATACACCACTCTGAATTGAATCGCTAATTGTTATTATTCTCTGGTTCTCATCCACAGTGTGTCTCTTGTCCCGTCTCCCTCCCCTCATTCCCAGCTGGTCACAGCAGATGACTGCCGCTCACTGAGCCTTTTTCCTTCCGACTGTCACCTAGTGCTTACTCATGGTGGTTGTCTGATTGTGGCGGTTTTCTCTGTGTTATCTTACTATATAAAACACCTTAAGGTGACTGTTGATGTGATTTGGTGCGATATAAATAAAATTGAACCAAATTGAATTGAATCAGAGCCAATACCCTGGGAAATTTGGACAGACCAAAGACAATACTGTGACGATGAACAGTCATCAAAAGAATTCATTATGGAAGTAAAGCATTTGCTATGTGTCTGGACTACTAATATCAGGGTGTTACATTCATGAGGCCTTTTCCTTGAAAAAAAAAAAAGTCAAGCTTTTAGTGGTGCTGGAGGGAAAGTCAGTAGATCACAAAAGTCATTAAAATTAATCTTCTGAGAACTCTTCAAAATATTGTGCCAAACCATAGACAGTGGTTAGCATATGGAATGGCAGACTGACATTGGTATCTCCCGAGCAGTGCCATAAAAATTACATTTTCTTGATTAAGTTATCTCTTAAATCTTCAGTATTAAAAGTGAAGAAGACAACTCTGAGAGAACTACAGTCAAAGAAACACACATACGCACACACACACACACACGGACAAGTTTTCCTTCCATTTTGCGCAGGAGCTGCTGTTTTTTCAATGTTTTTCTATCCTATATTTTATCCTTTTTATTCTTTCTAAAACCAATCAGTTCTCATGATATACTGAATTCACTGACAGTTTTGCTGATTCTTCTTCAGCACTGAAGTACAATATATTCTGAAATATGTACATTTGAAGATTTGAGATCAACAAACTCTCACTAAAATAATTAGAATAAAAAAAAATACAATAAACTCTGAATAAGACGCTATGTTTAAAATATGCAAAAAACAACCACATATGTATGGTGAAGTGAAAACCGCTATAATGAAGTTTTTAGAGCTCTCTTCCAAACTAGCAGGTTGTCCTCAGACGTGTTGTGGCATTGACAGCTTACACAGTGCCTAGAATGAGTTCAAACAGTCTGGACTGTGCATCTGTGCAGATTATGGTACTCCGCATTGAAAATCGTGACTGTAAGCAGCTGCCAATCCAGTTGGAGAAGAGACTCATCTACCTCCACATAGCCACAATGTTGTCCATCAGAACAGATTGGATTGTACAGACGGGAAAGACTCAGGAAAAAATCATTTTCCCACATTTTCCTGTGAAGGACCTATTCCAGAATGAGTCTGTATGCAACCAAGCATGAATGTTCACAATAAGGAGAAAATCAGTGCTGTAAGATTTGAAAATGTCTAACATTTAGGTTAATTCTCTACTTTAAACACTCAGGCTAAAGTTTTGACTGACTGGCAAATGTTAATACATGAAAATTAGATGTTATTTGTTTCTCACCCCATTTCCTAAGAAAATAGATTCAAAGATTCAAAGATTTTATTGTCATGTGTACAGAAGAAATAGAATTTCTCTTTGCAATTAAATTCTTCCTTTGCTATCCATACACACAAATGCCAACTTTTAAATACGGAGATAAATAATAAAGATAAAGATAAATATGTACAAGTAATTAAGTGTAGAAAAGTGCAAAATGAACTTGATGTGCAAAGTGACCTGATGTGCAAATTGCAGTTGGTCTGCTGTTCAGGAGTCTGATAGCGGTGGGGAAGAAGGAGTTGCTGAGTCTGGATGTTCTAGATTTTCCACTTCTGAACCTTCGCCTCGAGGGCAGAAGTGTGAACAGTCCGTGTTGGGGAGTGTGGGGTCTTTAAGGATGGAGGCAGCTCTCCTCTGGACTCTGCGATGGTAGATGCTCTGCAGAGAGGGCAGCAGAATCCCGATGATCATCTCTGCGGTTGTTAAGATCTAGTTTCTGATTTAAATCCAGTAAAATTAGCTTTCATGCCAAATAGAAACCCAAGTCCATTTACCTGTGTCAGATGTGTACCCTCAAAATATATACAGTACCATTGCTTTGTTTGCAACACATATATTCTTGCATAATTTCAGACCCAGTCCCAAATTATAAGCATTTTCATTTGTTGCCCACTGTAGTAGAGTTTCTTTTTCTTTTCTGTTCAAGATCTATTTTAAAATCAGCCTGGAGTCTGGCACGTCAAAAAATCTCAGCTGTATCCAAGCCTAAAAATGGGCTGAAAAGTTAAAGAGCCCCCTTAGACATATACTGACAAAAGACCAGTTCTCCTCTCAGACACACACATGCAATTTCTCTTCAATTCCTTTGATAATGTGACAGCTGAGGTCGGCGATAAAGGGAGGGCAGCGGGGAGATAACTTTCAGAGGACGACAGAGAGACTGTATGTGTGGGGGAGAACTAGAAGTTATTGTATAGTACAGTCAGATGACATATTAAAGGAAAAATCTGAACTCCTGACCCATTCAGTTAAGATGGAATCCAGTGACTGGGTGTGCTGGCATGCTGTCTGTTGAGAACAGTATAGTTATTCTGCATCATCATTCCATTCCTGTGCTCAAGCATTTTTATCCTGACGCGAGTGGAAGTAGGAAGTATGAATCGAGTGGTTAAAATGTAAAAGAATTCAGTCCCATAAATACTCAGGCACAGTGCAACAGTTCTTGTCCACAACCGTCCTTTTTTTACATCATGCTGTTAGTTTTTCACTGATATGTGTTCGAATACATGAGACCAGATCACTATCTAATGATCTCCATGAATAACTAATTCCCTGTCAGTAAGGTCAGTCGAGTAATATGTTAAAAAAATTGACCCGGTTTTTATTAAAGGGCAAACTCTAATAACCAAATTTGTGGATTTTTCAGCATCTTGTTTTATTTGACATGAGTGTACAGAATAACATGCTGGGTGACATACTGTATTATCCACCAGATTAGAAAAAGGATCAATGAGTATTATGACTCAGGCAAACCTGCCATAGATTCTGATATCTTTGAACTTGTGTTCAAAGTTTCATTGGGTGCACTTAAAAACTAGCAGGGGGAAAAAAAAAGAAAATCTTGATGGTGTGGGCTGCTACATTTACATTTCAAGGTTTTTATTACTGTTGAGGCAGGCTGCCTGGACAGGAAATGAACAGAGTTCTAATAAAGGAACCTTAAAGGCTTTCTTTGAGATAGGGCTGATGTGGGCACTACTGTATCTCACACAGTAGAGGTCATGGGTTTTCATTTTGAAGAGCACATTTAAAGAAGCTACTATGCTAGCTAACAATGTCCTGATAAGAGCTATGCATTAAGGTCTAACTAGTTAGAGTGTTTAAAAAAACAACTAAAAAACGTACCTACTGACGACCGCAGTATACGCCAAAATGATGTAGCAGTAATTCTCGGGATGTCCACTGATTCTTTTTAGATTTCAAGCGGGATTTGATAAAGGGTTCTTAATAACCTGTATGGATTTGAAAGAAATTAAATTTCCTTCTTCCGTCTTTGAGTGCTTCTTACTTTCCCCTTCTCATTTTGTCTCCCTCTCTGCTTGTTCCCTGTCAGTCACCTCTCTCTTGACAGCTCAGTCAATCTACTGCATCTCTGCTCTCAGATCCCGATCGGCTCATTGTCTTCTCCTTGTTTCATTTGTCACTCAGTCATCTTACACTTTTCTCTTCCGCCATTTTTTTCTGTTTTTTTTTTTTTTTTTTTTTTATTTTTTTTTTTTAAT
>VURO01002643.1:21225-38282 GCA_015108175.1 Pelvicachromis taeniatus
TTTCTTCCCACGTACTCTCAAGTAATAGAAGCACATATGGGTTTGCACATTAGAGAGACACATATGGGAGGCGTTTGAGCATACAAGTGTCATGCAGAGTTTGTTGTGGTTGTCATTGACAAACGTCTGCTCGAGCTGTCAGTTGGGGGTGCACAAGGTAAGCCTCTCCCATCTGTCGAGCCACAAGCAGGTGGCCTGGATAATGATGTGGCGTAGCACAGCTCAAACAGGGCACCAGTCAACAGAGATGGGCAGCCAGGCTATATCAATATTGCACTATGAAAATGATTCATCAAGCACATAACTTTACCTTGCATGAGTAAACTCTGACATGGGGATGCTTGGTCAGTGCACTTAGATTGCGCTGAACCCGTATTTTCAGGCTTAGCATCTATTCCTATTATTATTTAGTTTGGCAAGACAGACCGTCTGTTTATATTACTGAGCAAATATGTTTTAAGATTAAAACATAGGTTGTTGATTGATGTTTTTTCCTGATTTTTATTAATATAGACATAAAACATTCATGATTTTTATGGGATATCTACATCAAATGAGCCATCGGAGGCTCATTTACAGCTGCCTCCTGCGTGTAAATGGCATACTATGTTCCCTAATGAAAGTTTATGATGTTAAAAGGCTGATTGGTCATTAAAAATATTTCCAATTATGTCAGCACAGCTGAAAACTGTTGTGCTGATTGAACCTGCAATAAATACCATGAGTTGACTGTCTGGTACATCAGCCTTTGAGAGTGTAGGGATAGTTTTAAATGACACAATTTTTTTCACTTTTTTCCAAAATCTCTTTTATATACTTCATAGAAAAGTGCAAACTAATTCTATCAGATAACTGAACAAGAGGACAAGCAAGTCAGAGTCATAAATTTAAAAAGAAAATGATGCCTCACTGCTTCTCAACCTGCAAAACAGCCATCTCAATTCAAAAGGAGACTTCAGCATATTGGCCTTGTGGACACAGTTGGAAAGAAAAACCCAAAAGCAAGTCTGTCCAATCAAGGGAAGAGATGGCCAGAACAACATAGACATTGCAGAGGAATACTGGAAAACTGTGCTATAAAAAGATAAATTACATTTTGATAAAAGAGTGCTTAATTCAATTCAATTCAATTTTATTTATATAGCGCCAAATCACAACAACAGTCGCCTCAAGGCGCTTTACATTGTAAGGTAGACCCTACAATAATACACACAGTGAAATACCCAACAATCATATGACCTAAGAGCAAGCACTTTGGTGACAGTGGGAAGGAAAAACTCCCTTTTAACAGGAAGAAACCTCCGGCAGAACCAGGCACAGGGAGGGGCGGCCATCTGCTGCGACCGGTTGGGGTGAAAGAAGGAAGACAGGATAAAAGACTTGCTATGGAAGAGAGTCAGAGATTAATAACAAGTATGGTTGAATGCAGGGATGTTATCGTGCCTCTCTGTTGGCTTTGAGTTTATACATCTACCTATACTGATACATTGGAAGTGAGAATCTGTCGATACCAATGTTAAATTAATAATCACTAACCCTCATTCACTGCGAGGAAGAGCCTGCGAATCATTCTGGTATGTGTCAGGAAACACCAAGCTTAACTTTAGCAGGTTTCATAACTTTGTAAAAGAAAATGTAACAAATAAAAACATCCAAAAATATGAATTTACTGAAATTTCGTTATTCATTAGTGAAACAAGAAAATCAAATTGCTGCCATTTACAGTCACTGTACTTTATACCTCTTTTTTCCCTCAGATATGTGCGGAGCAGACAGGAGATGGACAAATAATAATTCATCATATTACCATGAACACATCACTGTTACTGTTATTTTAAAAATACTGGCAACCCACACCTCAGCCTCCTAGTAGATAGAGCACACCTATGGCATCAGTTTCAAAATCCTCAAGTTATTACATTCACAGAATTTTTGGAAAACATGACCTCTGAACTGCACCTAGATGTTAAGGTCACTGAGATTTTAAATATTTCTAGATTTTTAGTAAATACACCTATGGTATCGATTTGAAACTCCCCCATTGTTCTCATTCTTATCGAATTCACAAACTTAAGTGTCGCCGTCCGCCCGCCTGGATCTTGAAAATACCACCTCAAGCTTTTAATGGCTGAAGGGGGAGATGAACATTTTTGCTGTCACCATCTTGGGTGATGGGTAATCATGTTTGGCATGTCGTTAGCTACCATGGGTTTTATACCAGAGAAGAAGTACACTAGAAATACATTTTGAAGTACAGTATGAGTGCGACTTTTGAAACAATTACATTTTTTATTAAATATGACCCAAGATGAGTGACTGAGCCCATAAGCTTCAAGAAAAGTGTTCACAAAGGTCAAGACAGAAAGTTTTACCTGTAGACCTTTATAGCACTGGCTGTATTTTTGCAGCCACCGCTATTGCTATCTGGTGGCCTTCAGATGCAATAGGTCCCTCAGTTGATCCATCTATTGTTCACTGAAGCCTTATCACAAACTGGTGTCAGTAGAAGGGTGGCTGTCAATAAGTCATCTCTAAGGAAGGAAAACAGGGAGAAATGACTGAAGTATCCTAAAATACACAAGAACTGGACTGAAAATCTGTATGTAGGGAGGAAGTCAGCAGCATGTTACAATATTGAGTGTTTATGGCCATCTGTAAAAAAAACACGGTGAGATGCATTTCAGCTAGTGATGTTAGAGATTTTGTCAAAACTCGTAAAATTCTGAATGTTAAAAAGCAACATGAGTTTCTACATCTACCATCATCTGCAGTGCCTTCTAGAAAGAATCTAATTGGTAGCACCCTCATTCAGCATGACAATCATCCCAAACACACTACAACACAATTTCTATCCAAGTAAAAGCACACCTGGGTAGAAAAACACACAATGGAATGCTCTCAGTTATGGACTGGCCTCTCCACAGCCTGGACCTCAACATTATTGAAGCAATGTGGGATCATCTTAACAGAGAAAAAAACAAAAGGCAGCCAACATCCAAAAATGTGCTTTGAATGTCCTCCAAGAAGCCTGGAGAACTGTTCCTGAAGACTACTTAAAGAAATTACAAAAAAGAGCCTAACATGATTCATGCTGTGCTGAAGAACAATAGCGGTCATGCCAAATATTCACTTTTTAAGCTTGTTGGAATAGTCAATACTCTTTTTTTCCACTTTGATGAAATAGATATTATGGAGTATTAAATTGTAAAATCGGGTAAAATTACACCCAGAACAGCTGCTGCTAAAAAGGGTTAACCGATGCGTTTAACAGTGAAGTTGAGCATGAGCACACTGCAATCATTGTTTAAGACATGTAAGGGTCCTCAAACAAGACAAATCCTTTCATAAAGTGAGAGGGGGCGCACACGCACACACTGCGTCTACTCTTTGCCACTTGATGCTTTAAGCGGATATCCAGTGAGGATTGAGTTTGAGACTGTCTCTGACTCCCCTCCTCAACACGTATGCACTCCCATGAGCTTCAGCAGACACACACAAAGTTTATCCCATGAGGATTATGACATGAAAAGTCCGAGACATGAGACACAGGCACCGGCATGCACACGGAAACGCACACTCAAACACTCAAACACACAAGGCATGTGGGATTAGTAGGCCAATGACCTCAGACTTGACTTTTATGTGGTATGAGACCATGTCACCCCCGATGATAACACACACTCCCACACACATACACACTTACTTAGAGGGAAACTGGCCCCTCACTGTCAAATCCTATTAAAGAGGAAGAAATGGTTGTAGGTTCTAATCCCCCCTGCTCAAACCTGAGCTGCACTGCATGACAGACCAACAGATAAAATGACAGGCAAAGAGAGACGGGGACACAGAAAAATACAGAACAGACAGAGCAAAGTGTTAGTAGAGGAGAGACTGTGTGGTATTGCATTTGAACAAAATGTTGTTGTTTTTTTTATTTTAAAAAAAGAAGGTTTAAGTTTCCTAAAGGAAACAGTAGTTTCTGCTGACAGCATCAATTTGAAAACAACCTAGCATAGAATCTGCTCCTAGTTATCAATGCTATTGCTTCAAAAAGAAAAAAAAAAGATTAACGGAAAGGAAAGGAAAGGAAAGGAAAGGAAAGGAAAGAAAAAAAAAGAAAGGAAGGAATTTCTACAAGTAAAGCTGCTTCAGTGTCATGGATAAATAATGGTTAGTGAAGAGTGCATCGAAGAATTTCACAAAATATAGCTTGTCTAACTGTTATTTACATAGAAACTTTCTTAGCTGATTTCTGGAAATTATTCATAAAAACAACAAACAAACACAAAATCCCCACAATGCTTAGGTAGTTGTTTGTTTTCATCTTTTATTTAAATCCCTATTATTATTTAACAAACAAGAATGTTTGAAAAACCACTGTTTTGTTGGAATTTCTGTAACTGTTGAATTGAAAAGCAATTTTCTGTATGACATTCAGTATTTTTGGAGCACACTTTTAAGACCGAGGAAAATAAAATGTTGAGAAAGATATAATATGACCTCCATACACTTTCCCACTTACCATTTTTTTAAAAAGTCAGTTAGAGAAACAGTGTACATGCCCAGTGTGCGGAGGTTATGCTATATATTTTTAAGACATTTGAGTATAGAATCAGACCACGATAGCCTTAAAACAATATAAGATTTCCTCTCAGAGGTACCAAACTTCAGTTAAATGGGTTAATTGGGGATCAATCTAATCAAAATCTTGATTTACCTAATTAGGCAGACTTAAACTGATTTGAAGATTAAGAAGATAAAAAAGTTAATCTCCCATCAGTGGGTTTTTTTCCCCACTCTTTCCCCCTGAAAGGCCCGGTAGCAAACATAAGACGGTTTAATAAAGAGGTTATTTGTCCACTTCTAATCAGCATTAACAGTGTGTTCCCCTTCTTGGGCTGCTTTACAAGAAAGTGATTGCAATAACAGAATAGTCCTGTTTATTTATTATTTCATAGGCGGTGTAGTCACACAAGATATTGTTTCTCAATTACTTAAACTGTAAGTTAAATTGTGCTGTGGTCCAATTAAAGCTATTATAACACAATTTTGCCTTTTAGCACCCAAAATTGAAGAGAACGTGAAATGTGCACAGATTCAACAATGTGTTTGTCTGCTGTAATACAAGCTGCAAAGGTTAGCATCACACTGTAAACAAGCTTACTGCCAACTAACCTCAGACTAAACACGGCTTTTTCAGCAAAGAGAACATTTGGATTTCCCAAAAGAAGTTTTAGCAAGATTTTAAGACATGGATTGATCATTTTTTAACAGTTCTGTTACTCTGTATTTAATTTACATACACATTTTTCTCATCAAAAACAACAGATAAATGTTATCTTTCTAAAATGTATCTGCTACAAGGTGACACGGGTGCACTGTTTTCATGGTGCATTAACTTTCTAGTTAAGTTTGAGTCCATGGTTTCTTCTTTACATACCTAAAAGTCTTATTTATCAGCTGATAGAAATATCCGAACTGATATGTCAGCAAATATCAGATATTGCCTCTCAAATTATTATTTACAACCTTGCTAAAATATCTGGTACAAATGCAAGGCTAATGCTAGTAGCTCTGTACTCAATTACTGCAACTGAGAATTAGTTTATACTTTCAGCTTATCCATAAAATCTTAAAAGGTGAAGGTTGTTAATGTTCAAAAACGCTAGCAGTAAATTATACAATAACTAGCCTGAGGTCTGCCACACTATTGTGTAGATTGCCCTCAACCCACCAAAACAACTGCCCTTTCAATGCATGGACATAGAACCTCCATGGTTAGACTGTGGTGACCTATGTGGCATCTTTTCCTATGTGTTTATATGTCACTGGGTGGAACTGACATTGTTAACTTGTTTGTTTTTTTTAATCTTTTCTGCATGTGTTGCTGTGTTTTGTTTTTTCTTTTTCCAATGTACAGTGTTTTATTCTTACAGTTTGATTGTGTATGTTTGACTTGTTCTGTGGAGATGCTCTCTCCCCCTGCTGATGACTAATTCATCACACCTGAGCGATCATGCCGGATAGGACTTCAACCAATCAGGTCTCTTCTTGTGGCTGCCGAAGGCCAATAAGAGGGTCTGGCGGGACGGATGAGAGGAGGAGAGAGAGGGGAAACAGAGCCATGGAGAGGTAACCGGTGACACAGCGGCGGCTGCACGGAGAGTGAAGTGGCGGAAAGTGGATGTCCAAGGACGCTGCTGGCTAGGAATTATTTAACTGACTTTTTAATGGTTTTTAATTCATCAGCTGAGGCCATTTGAACTTTATTTGGGCTATTTTATATATTTAAATTCTTGTTGTCCCTTGCCAGGGTATTTTATTATTGGGTTTTTTTATGTGAAATAAATTGTATTTTAGAAACTTAATTTTATATATTTTCTACTGCTACTAGGATGTCATGGGAGGTCAGCTGCAGGGTTGCAGGATGTGGGGTTATGATTTGCTGCTAGGCAGCAGTGCTTGGGGTTAAGCATGAAGCCCATGTTATGCCTGGAAGGATCCCCACAAAACCAGCTATGAGCAGTCTATGGCCTTATGACTCCCATTGCCATTGGGACGTGAACAGCATTATTTGTTGTGGCAGTGGACGGAATGGCGCACATCATCGTATTTTTGCTTCGGGTCTTGTACAAAAAAAAGGAACTTGAAACTTTAATAGGTTGGCAGATTGTCACTGATACTACTGGAATGACATGATTGGATGCTGTCCCTGTAGCAGGGACTGCTAACATTGCAGTGTGGGGGGGGGGCAAACATATTTTCTACTGCCTTGGCTCCTCCACTGCTCTTCCCGGTTTTTGAAGGGTTTTCCTTCTCAGAGTAACACCTGGTGTACACATATTCACAACTTTGCATTTAATCATTACCTATTATTAATCTATGGGTCTGTTTCACATTGTTATTTTTGTCATGTCCCCCCCCCAACCCCAACTGATCATACTCAGCTTGAAATATGAATCTGCTACACTTGATGTAACCTACTTCTGGACAGTATCTAGCAACACACTGTGAGACAAATTACACGCAGTTTGTGTGTTTGCTGATGTTTGTATAGCTGATAGAAAAGTTGCACTTCAAATTAGCTTCCACTTTTAAAAAAAAGTCACTACCATTATGCTTGCGCCTCTTCAGTAGAGCTAGCTAGACGCCGAAGTATCGCAACTTAAGGTCACCCGTTGTTCCGTCTGGCAAAAACATAACAAAAAAACCCCCCAACAATGTCCCACTTTTAACCCCTGTCTTTGGCACACGTCAGCTTTTTTTATGCGACATCCTCTGGTGATTAATAAACGAACAGGATTGCCTCTCATGTTTTACTGTTTAGGCTCAAATGGCCTGCATTGGTAAATGGCCTGCATTTGTATAGCGCTTTCTTAGTCCGTAAGGACCCCAAAGCGCTTCACACTACATTCAGTCATTCACCCATTCACACACTCAAATCTGTTTCATGTTTAGAAGCTCTCAGTGATAAAATAATAACTCGACTCAAATGCGTAAAACCACCCGTTTTGAAAATGTAAGGAGCAGAAAGTACAGATGTTTGTTTAGAAGTGTAGGGAGCAAAAGTAAAAATTAATCAGAAAAAACTACTCAAGTAAAGTTCAGATACCTGAAAATTGTGCTTAAGTGCATTAATGAAGTATTTGTACTTCGTTACTTCCCACTTCTGATTAACAGGGAGTTTTCCCTTCCCACTGTCACCGAGCGCTTGCTCATTGGGGGTTGCCTGATTGTTGGGATTTTCTCTCTATTATATCAAGGTGCTTTGTGTGTAATAGAAAGCATCTTGAGGCAACTTGTTGTGGTTTGGTGCAATATAAATAAAACTGAATTGAACTGAATTAAACCTATCTGGATCAGACTTGTTCCTACATAGACCAATGATTTATAATCTGACCGGCATACGGGGACTTTGGAAGCTGGGTGAGCATTTTGGGTTTGTTGACTTGTTCCACCAAGAAAGCTGCTACTGGCTAAGAAGAGAAGTACTTGGTCTGCTGTTCAGATAGTTGGTACATGTCAGAGTAGAATCTGCATGATTAGCAGGACTTCAGATATGCCAACCAATCAATGCAGTGTTACAAATTTATTCCCTTTACACATTTTAATGATGTAGCTGATTAGTGTGAATTTAAGTATGATACTTATCCATATTCTCTCCCTGTAGGAGGCATTCAAGCAGCTATATGCTCAACCGGAAAACCACTTTAATTGCAATTAAATTATAATGGTACATCTTAGACTAACTATCCACAACCAGCAATGCAAGGCTATTGCTACTAATTATTTACATTTCTTCCACACGGACCATTAACCGATGTGGATATTGCAACAACAGCAAAGATCTAAACTGCTAAGCCGCTGCTGATCTCAATGATGAAACTTAGGTGTGATGGATGATTGATGGATGGTAGAGAGAAGGAGGCGCCATATACAAGATATCAATCATAAGTGTGGGTTTAGTATTTTTGTAAGTGGCACAGAGGGACAGTGAGTGATGTTGCTACCCCCGAACTACTTAACAGTAGTTATCTGACAGCTGGGACAGAGGGGAAAATAGAGAAAGGGAGAAGAAAAGAAGTCAAGGAGATTTTTAAAAAATGACATTAAAAGCCTTTCTTCTGATGGAAAAGAATAGCAGTTTTATATAGCAGACGCATCTGATATATAGACAGTAATGCGATGATCGATGTAAAAGTACCGTAATTGATTGATTGCTAAAGTGAGCAGCTGAGGCAGATGAGTTGTTAGTATGAGGCCAGTTTGTCATCATCTGCAGATAATAAGGGATGATGTGACCTGTGAAGCTCTCATTATTTCGTCTCTCGGTGAGATTGTCAAATGTCATGAAAAATTATAGCAGACAGTGGAGCAGAGAGAGATGGACATTGATAGACATTTCTTTTTAAATTCATCAAAAAAATACCACTATGGCACTTACGCTCTTGACCATTCGCTTAGGAGGTACACTTAATCCCATAAAGACTAGATTAGAGAAAGAGAAATCAAACCTAAGAGGAAAACAAGAAAATAGAAAACCTGATAAGAAAAAACAACAACGGAAAAAAGTGACAGAGTGAAGAGAAATACATGCTCTCTTCCCTCCATTTCCATTTTTTGCGCCCCCTTTTTTGACACTTTTATTTCCCTAGCTTTCTCTCCCACTGTGTGGCTGTAGGCTATGATTATAGTCAGTGATGGGGTTCAGGAGGGCTTTGTCTTGTGCAGTCTGTATAATATGCTTCTTATGAGATATTACTAGTAAATAATTCATACACTCAGTCACACAAACAGGCACAAAAGCACATTTACACATTAGCATGCATTTAACGTACTCAAGTTACACACACACTCGCATATCCACGTACACTTCACCAACAGCAGGGCACTGAATAGTTTTCCAGTTAAAGGGATAATTCTGCAATTTTTCAAAGCAATTATGCACGGAACAGCCTACTGGCAAAACTGCAGCCTAAGCTTTATATTTTGCGGCTTTAGCCATTTCACTGTCTTAAAGTATTTTGCATTTTACTGAGTTATGCCTCGACCTAAAGAGGAAAGTGAAAAAAACAGCAAAATTATCCAGGAAAGTGGTGTTTATCATTGGACTTTCACAAATCTACATATTAAAAAGGAGAATGAAAGACACATTTACATCTTATTAACTGCACAAGCCATTTGTATACACGGGCAATTTCCATTTCTTTGCCCTTATTGCACAAAACAAATCTCTCCGATGACTAAGTCCATTTAAAGTGTTTCACTGACTTTCTTTTTTGATATGTGTTACTACTCTGAGTGATTGTTAAGTTTTTAAAGCATAATGCATCAGTCTTTGCAATATGATGATTGGATGGCAATTAACTGAATTTTTAGCAGAAAGTTAAATCTAAGCATTCAAAATTTAAATTCAGAGGATGAAACTTTCCCCTTCAAGTCACAGCAGGTCGTTACAAAGATGGCATTTTAGAAGATGCAACAAGCGACATGAATTCATTCTTTTTTTCCTGTGTCTCTGACTTACTTTCCTCCCAAAGTGACTGATAGCCATAAACTGATTTTAAACCCACAAAATCACATCTGTGTGCCACCCAGCCTCTAATGCGGGATATTAGAGTGATTTCACGAAGATGTATTTTAAAATATGGCTCTATATCTCACAGGAACAGAGGTTCAAAGTTGGCTATTTTAATAATTTTGCAACCGAAGATAAACTGAGATGAAAATGATGAGAATGTCAGAAATTTAGGATGACTGAAGTTATATAAACCACCACACCAAGTGTTGATGCCACAGCTGCCCTAAATTAACAATAGTGGTAATTACCAAAGTACACAAGCTCTTTAATCAAAATCATATTTTATTGCTAAATTATTATAATTATTGTTTTTTATTTGCCTAATAAATAGCAATTTAATTTTTAGTTTTAAAAAAGTTTTTCCCCCAAAATAAAAAATAATAAACTTATCTTATCTATATACATACATACACACGTATGTATATACACACACATATATCTACAGATATACAGAAATACATATGGCGTAGTGGTAGGGTCGCAAGTTTGATTCCCGCCTGTATCCAGTTCGGGTTCCCAAAGCTAGACCCCCCATGCTAAGCGAGCCTACCGCAGACATGAGCGAGAAACAAAAATACGAAGGTATACCAACTCGGGCGTCGCCCGGACAAGGTCCGCATCAGGTGTTGAGGAACCAGGGCACCCTGGCAGGAAGTGGGCTACTGGAACAAGAAGGCATCGGTGGGCAAGAGATGAAAATAGGGTGCTGTTGGAATGCTACTACGCAAGTAACCCCAGCGGAAGGGGCTATATGAATAGGATGAGGGACCTATGGAATCTTCGATACCCAACATCCACATTGACGGCGAAACAACTAGTAGCTCAGTGTTCCAACATTCAGAAGAAGGGACTGCTCTCACAGCTAGAGATCAACGAGGTACAACACACTATATGCTACGGCAAGGATGAGCCAGGACGACAGGTCAAGGGGGAGATATCATCAACCCCACTCGAGATTGGGTACCAAGCTTCAATTCCCATCCAACTACCAACCAATAACCTGCCTCAGTACCACAGCATCTCCTGTCAGGGAACATACATACATACATACATAGATAGACATATATACATACATATACACGTGCTGTCAGCGTTAACAGAAACTGATCCGCATTAACGCGTCAAAATTGCCAAATTTCCGTTAACGAGTTAACGCAGATTAATCCGTGTGAGGGGTTACTTGTACTTTGACATAAGAAAGGAATTGGAAAGAACAAAATCTAATTGCATGTTATTGTCCATGTTGATCTATGTTTGAATAAGTATTTTTATTTTCCAGTTTAAATACATCAGACTTGATTTCATTCTTCATTTTATTTCATTCATATGTGTCATGCCCCTCAAAAACCTATAGGATTGATCACATTTCACAGCGTGTAGGTGAATTTATTCACAGGTGGCATCATCTGTGCCCTAAAATGTGGCACTCAAAATTAAATTTGTGTGTCAGACTCAGTGACAGAAGCTGGGGATGTTTAAGAGACAAAAGCAGCACATAATGATACAGACGGGTAAAAAGTAATAATGAAGATGTCCGGAGGCTAGTCATTCCCTGAAGTGCTATGTCACTATTATGTAAAAGAGCATCTGTGAGTTTGACATTTTTTTAAGTGTTTACAATGAAGCAACTTTAGCCTGTCCCTGCTAATACTGGGATACATCCTGACACGACCGGCCGTGTGTCTAAATGTCCTGGAGAAACTGCAGTGCCAGTATTGCAGAATTCTCTGTCACCTGAGCCACACCCACCAAGTAAAAGTAAGTAAATTATACATGAAGTCCTTTATATGAGATGCAATGCCCTAGTTACACATCACTGACAACAAGTTCAGGGAAAAAAAAAAAAGAAAAACAAAGAAAAAAATCATTTTGACAGTCTGTTTGTTGGGAAAAGAATGGCTACACACACCCAGTTCATTACTTCTCAACTTCGCTGTTTGTGACAATTTGATTATTTACGAAACAGCTCTTTAAGTGTGACACATTTGTTCTTTTTTTCATGACAGTTTGCTGCAGGCAACACATTTGGAGTTGCTGTGAATTCTCCCGAGTATTCATTCGACATATCAGCCAAAAGATCCAATTTTGGTAGACCGTGGTGTGAATCGTTAATACGGCTGTCAAGGTCACATCATACCTGTCACAGCTGTGGGCAGGTGACGAAATGTGCAAAAATGACCCAAGGAAACTGTCAGTTATTTATTACGTTTTTCTTTTTTTAATTGTCGACACACCTTAGCATAGGAGACATTTTGTGTGAACTGGATACATAATTAGCTTCTGAACTCCATGCAGGCTTATTAATACAGAAGATTAAATGTAAGGATAGTAAGATATAAAGATTTATAGAGTGCTTTAGTGTCATGTAGGGTCTTTGCAGAACCGATGACATGAATGAAAGCTGTAACAACTGTCCAATGTATTTATTGATATGCTCTATTATACACTTAGTCACTTTATTACGTACATCAGGAGTTTGTAAATCTTAAGAAAATGTAGTTCAAAGAGTGCTTCTTTTCTTCAGGTCTGATCTGTTTGTGATTCTGATGTCCTTTACCAAGCCTCAACTGTTTGCTAACACAAATATCCATTCGGCCAATCACGTGACAGCAATTCAATGCGTTTAATCATGTACACATGGTCAAGGCGATCCCATGAAGCTCAGTGCAAATATCACAATAGGGAAGAAACGTGATTTAAATGACTTTAAATATGCTATTTAAATATGTTGGTGCCAGACATGCAGGTCTGAGTATTTCAGAAGATGCTGATCTACTATTTTCCCAAACAACCCTTTATACTTTGTGTCTCTTATTACTATCTGACCATCACTTAAAGGTCACAGCCTATCTGAATACTGTTCCTGACTCTTCCACAGTGTCTTCTTCTAATTCTAATTTTATTTGTCACATACACAATCATACATAATACGACATGCAGTGAAATGCTTGTTGCTGTGCAAGGCCCGACCATGAAAAATCTAAACATGGACATAAAAGTAAACATTAAACTAAATTAGCAAGAAATTTACATAATACATTTTACAGTAAATAAAATTACAGTAAAATTGAAGGTGAAAAAATTATAATTTAAAAAGAAAACAAAAGTAGAATGTGCAGATAAACAAATTTAGTAATTATTTCTCTCCACTGGCGCGTCACTGATGTTTAGGGGCTCGTAATTCTTCTCCTGCTTTGTACTGAAGTCCATAATCAGCTACTTAGTCTTGCTGACGTTTAGGAGGAGGTTTTTCTCCTGGCACCAGTTCTCCAGATTCCTAATCTCCTACAGGTAGGCCTTCTTGATGTTGTTGGAGATCAGGCCCACAACAACAGTGTTGTCAGCAAACTTGACAATGGAGGTGGTATCAGTTTATCTTTAGTCACGTCTTCCTCCCCTCAACCCCAGTCAGTTGCAGCTGAGGGCTGCCCCACCCTGAGCCTGGTTCTGCACAAGTTTCTTCCTGATAAAAAGGGGATTTTTCCTTTTTATTTCCTTATGAGATCATCTCATACTGGTTTCTTGAACATGACACTGAG
The DNA here is from genome assembly GCA_015108175.1 of Pelvicachromis taeniatus. Lineage (NCBI taxonomy): Eukaryota > Metazoa > Chordata > Actinopteri > Cichliformes > Cichlidae > Pelvicachromis > Pelvicachromis taeniatus. The sequence goes on from VURO01002643.1 coordinate 34,846, forward strand.
TTCACTGTACTCAAATGGCCACCACAGCTTAACTGAATCTACCATGCGCTAAGACAGCACTAAGGGCAGAACAGGGTCCATCCCAATATTAGCAAGGTGTACTTAATAAAATGAACTATAGTCCTGTTATGGAAGGTTGACAGATAATCTGAGCAATGGTTAATTTCTCAACATAATATTTCTGACATGATGCCCCAAGCATTGGTTTTATTAAGCATCCATTATAGTTTCATGTCTTTTGACCATACATTATGATAATCTCTGGCATTAATGAATATTTCATGACTTGATTTATATTTTTTGAATGGAAAGTAAAATCTAAATGTATATGAAGTCAAACAACAAACATGTAAATAATGAGTTTACCAAGAATGTGTAAAGCATGAGACACGATGAGCTGGATTTCTTTTGTTGTTGTTTTTTAAAACATAATTGATTTAGGCTAGCACTCCTGCAACACAGAAAGCAGCCATATCATGTAGATTCATTTACGACTGCCATCTTTATGCCGTCTCTCTGAATGCTAGTTTACATAATGCACCATCCTCTCAGGGGCATGGTAAGTCACATCGCTTTGCCATGCCCCGGAGGACATTTTTCAATTATTAACCAAACACTCACGGGCACTCCACTGCACACAGTAACCTGCAGATCCACACACACTTTGACAGTCACACACAGTGAGAAAGACATTGGGAGTGTGAGAAAACCCACATTCAAGATAGCTAATACTCATTTTTGATGGGGGAAAAGGGACGTACTGATGAGTGGTTTAAGTAAAAAATCTGAAAAGAAAAATGAATTCCGCGTGTGTTGAGTGTGGATGCCTGATGTCTGGTTTGGGGAGTAACAAAAAGACACGAGGCTGAGCTGGAGATGTGAAGATTTGCATTGGGAGTGACCATATAAACATAAAAGACAAGATTATAAATGTTAGAAAGGGAAGGCTGAGGTGGCTTGGACATGTGCAGAGGAGAGGACATATTGGACAAAGAATGCTGAAGATGGAGGTGGCAGGTAGGAGGAAAAGAAGAAGACCACAGAGGAGGTTCATGGATGAAGTGACGGAGGACATGCAGGGGGTTGGTGTGACAGAGGAGGATGTTAGAAATAGCGTGAAGGCACACGATTGGCTGTGGTGACCCCAGAAGCAAGTAATCAAAAGAAGATGTGGTGGATTTTGACTGAAGTTGCTTGACTGAAGTCTTTTTCAAAAGACTTATTTAAAAGATCTTTTCCAGTACGCAAAATGTTCTACAGGTAGTATTTTACAAAAAGAAGCTAGTAAAGTCTGCACTACATAAATACCAGATTTATAAATAACTATAAACCAGATGTTTTAAAAACAATAATGTGAAAAGTGTTTGACTGAGCGATGGTTGTCTAATGAACTGCAAAAAATACAGAGTTGTTTCCTCCAGAGAAGTTCCTGACAGGAGAATAATTTAGCCTACTGTAATCAGGGAATACAAGCAAATATCAGGTTTTCAGGCTTTTTTATATGATTAAAAAATGGTTTGTAGTAACAGCAGAGTTAAAAACATGAATTAGCTAACTGTAATGTGTATTAATACAAAATTACCATGTCTGGCTCAGTTGAGCGTCAATTTAAACGTAGACATTTTTTACAGCAGCTGCGTTAATGATGGCATTTCAATGGGTAATTGTGATACAGAGAAAGCAATTGGAAACCGAGTTAGAAAATCTTTGAATACTGGTTTTTAGACAGCTCATTAACTGTGAGCCTGAAGCACCACAGGACTTTGATGTTTTGATGATATTACATACTGAGGAAAGGCCAAATTGTTGTTTCCTGTATTTCAATGTGGAGAATACTCAGGATGATATTATACCTATAGTACCTTGAGTTGTAATATGCAGATACAAGTACAAGTAGCAACGCAATGCATTTAAGCATGTAGATATAGTCAATGACCTCCTGAAGTTCAAAACAAGCATAAAAATGGAGAAGAATGACGATTTAAATGACTTTGAAAATGACATCGCTGTTTTCACAAACTGCTGATCTACTGAGAATTTTGCAAAGGAGTATTAGGGCCACATTAAGACATAAATAATTTTTTTATTTTGAGAATAAAATCAAAATTTTGAGGAAAAAAATTGAAATACTGTTTTGAGAACTAAGTCTGAATGTGAAAGTTGGTGGTCTAAGTCAAACAACTGCCATGGCTATTTCTGCTATTTCTCTTTCTGCTGTTTCTCTTTTAGCACATAAACACAGTGTGGCGATAATTACAAGGACACTGATGGTGCAGAAAGCTGCATCTGGTCAGGAGGGAAAACCTCACAAAATTGGAAGAGTTGGCCGGATTTATGCAAATGATACAGCTGGCAATGGACAGATGCAAGGATGTCGCTGGTTACACCCTCGTGTAGTAAAGAAGATGTATGTTGTATCACAAGACACAATAAGCAGCAATGGCAGTTGTTTGACTTGAAACAACAACTATAAAATGTCATTATTTTATCTCATCAGTCAACTATGTGAAATTTATGCTACAGTCAAAAAAATGTTTTTTTATTAAGATATTCAATTGAGAAAAATCTGTAAGTGTAGTCAAATGACAGATAAGGAAAAACAAGTTAAAGATATAATGCCTGCAGCCACAGCTGTCACTAGTATGGAAGCATAAAAAAATTCTAAACTCAAACTGATGTATCCACATCGACATAAGGTTTAACATATTCAGGATTAAAAAACAGAAAATCTATTAAACTTGCTTTTTTTTTATGCCTTGCGCTTGAAAACTGCTATTTAGTTAGTATTGTTTTGTTGTTGATATTTTGTTTTATCCATCTGTGTGCTTTAATTAGACTTTACCACGTGATGAAAACACCCCAGCATTTAATTTTAGGTGTTTTATTTCAAAACCTAGTTAATAAAATACTCCGGGAACTACACCACTGCAGTGATTTTAATCTATTCACACACTGCAGCAGTGATGTAGCCACTGATGTTAGGTGATAAGGCCTGGACCTCAGTCAGCATTCCAATTGATCCTAAAGCTCCTGGTTGCTGCTGGGGTCAGGGCTTTGTGCATCCATCTAAATAATCCTGCTACATAGGTAAACTTTAAGACTACAAAGACAAACAAAGCCAGGCAAATGGGCAGATGTGGGTCCTGGTGGCCTGTCTCGTTCAAGGCACCATCTGCATGCACTCAGGAGGTCAGCACACACCAAAACAAACGCACCCTCCAGACACAATTAAAAACAGTCCCTTTCAGAGAGAAACTTTTAATATAGACAGACAGAGCATTTTACCTTCCTCTGCTGCCAGTGCTGTAAACAAACAACAAGAACATAGTAATATGTGATAAGCTGTGACCAGCCACTAAATTTACACACACAGGATTAAAGAGGGGCACCATAAGAAAAAAAAAAAAAAAAAAAAAAAAAAAACAATTAAAAAACTG
>VURO01002645.1:0-10743 GCA_015108175.1 Pelvicachromis taeniatus
GTGGTGTTCAGTGAGGTGGACCCAGGAGCAGACACCGATGAAGAGTTGCAGGTTTCAACAAAAAGCGAGCCTTTATTTTGGCTGATAAACAGAGGACAAAACAAAAGGCAAGCACAAGGGCAAAACTAAACTCAAACCTAAACTGGGCACTCATAAAATAAAGACTAAGAGGACTATGACAACATGGAGACTATAATGACGCGAGGGTGAGTAACACAGACGACCTGACAAAGACACACAGAAAACAGAGGACTAAAATACAGACATGAGGTAATGAGAGCAAAAGAGACTACACTGACATAGAACACGGGCCTTCAAAATAAACCAGGAAACAGAATGCAGACATGACAACACATGAAGGGCACGGAGACTAAAGCATAGGGGAAAAGACACCAGGGGCTCTAATAACGAAAACTAAACTAAGCAGTCTAAGCGCTAAGTAAACGTACAATGAACAACAAACACAAGAAAATACAAAATACTGGGTCACAAGACCCAGAACCGTGACAGCTTGTGTGTGATGTGCATTCAGATCGTTTAGGGAAAAGAAAGAAAGAAAACTGAAACTGTTCACCATGTCCGTACACAATTCATCCAGCTGTTTACAACCAGCTCTCCTCATTTGGTCCCGTCTCCTTCTCTTTCTGTGAGGGTGATAATCAGACAGGTCTGCTGAAGCCCCCGTTGTCTGCACACACTGTCGACGTGACTCTTATACATATGAGAGCAGCTTGGCATTGTAAATGCAGCTCAGCTTTCTAGAGGTTGACCTTTTTCCATGGATTAACAGGTTTTATGCTGGCAGCATTAATAAACAATTTCTTCATTTCCACAGTGGGGTAGTGAGCGGTCGTTCTGCATATTAATGTGCCCCTTCCCACATGAACCTCGACTCACCTACTTTTAGGAGGCCTTGGAATCGTGACCTTTATGGAGAAGAGTCTATGTTTTAGAGTGACTTTCTTAGCTCTTGCTTTTAAACTGTAATTACTCTTATTCAGGGAATTATTAAATTCACACTGTCTCTATATGTCTGTGTCCGTGTGTCTTTTTAAAAATGTATTCTGTAGAAACATTAATGCTCCTTTGATCCACTTCTTCCCCCCTCAACCTTTCTCCCCATGAGTTGGTCAGTCTTTCTGTTTTGCTCTGGCTGTTCTTTATTTCTGTGCCTGTCTTTTTTGCTTTGGTGACCGGGGTTGATTATGTAGGGCTGAGCAGTTTTGGCCCTCACGCTGTCTGTGGCCAAGGTCAATTATGGCCTTCCCATTCAGAGCATGGCCAATCACGAGCCAGGCAGCCACTGATGTGGAGCGCCAGGCGGGGGAGATCGAGTGGGAAGAAAATCAACCGTTTGGTGCCTCAAAAATGATTCGATTTTCCACTGGTGTGAAAGTGGGTAGTGTGTCTGAGTCTCCTTCTCCCTGTTCTCCTTCAATGTCACCCATATTTTCCCAAAATATCAGTTTGATTTTGGGTAGAAAATATTTAGCACACAGCTCTGAATGTAAAGGTAGTGCATTTTCTGGTTTTTCATATTAGCATTTTTCATATAGCTTTAAATTCATATATCAATATCAGAATTCCTCGGGGTACTTTTTTATTATAAAGATCCTTAAACAAGAAAAAAAAAAAGATTTTGTTGTTGTTTTCACACAAACGTGGCCCATGAATTATTCAGTGAATTTGCCGTGTCCTTCTAAATGTACTACATTTGCCTGTGGTGAGCACAAAACAACAAAGTCAATCCCGCAGCAACATTTTTTCAAGAAAACCACAGGTTTAGAAAAGCCAAGGGTTTGTTTTACCTTAATAAAGTCCCACTGGAAAGGTGGCTTAGCTAAAGCACTCTTAAGACTCTTCCATGTACATAAAAAATATTATTGTGGAATATGCCATTCAAAGAAAATTGTCAGTGAGGCAAGCAAACGTCTCATTAAATTCAGCTCTTGTGGTTTACCTTTCATCAAATTAATGCAGCAAAATAAGATTTTGTCCCTTTCAGGCAGCTAAACAAAAAAGACGCCGACACCTTATTGACTTGTTCAGAAACTGGTGCTGTAACTGTTTAACCACGAGTCATGGAACAACAGCAGTAATTTGAATTGGGGTGAGAGTGAAGCCAAATGGTAAAGTTGCAGTCTGTGAATTTAATACAAGAAGCTAAAATAGGTAAATCTACAAATCTGCCATCCCAGTTTTGTCAATTAGAGCAGACCATTCATTTAATCATTTAATCCCCATTTACCGTGTTGTAAAAGTGTTAGCAAGCGGCATCTTTGATCAGTTTTGGGTCAAGAATTTGGAGAAGTTTAATTCCTATTTTGACACGATAAAGTTAATATGCACAATCAGGCTAGTACACTAGTATCTACTCGGCACAACTCCAAGCGAGCTGAGTTGATCCAAAAATATGACATCAGCAGACTGCATACCACTGATTGGTGTCACTCGTGAGATTCATGAGAGCAATTCCGTCACACAAGTCAAGCCGCCATCTTTGAAACCTGGCAGAGATTGAAGTCGATGCACAAACACCAACAGTGTGGTCACTGAGTCAGACAAAAAGCCATAGACTGAACAGTAGGTATACCATCGCCTCGACATCGTCAGTTGTTGTGCTGTGTTTGTGTCGCATACAAATGATGTCACAGGACTTTTGGCCGTGTTACTACAACAACGCCACACACATTGTGGGGTGTACTCAATTGTAATGAAAAATTACTGAAACTGAGTAAAGTAGAATCGAATTGGATTGAATCGAGCTGAGGAGCTACTAGTAGAAAACAGGCATGATATGGGTGCAGTTTCTAGCTGTCCCAAGCCTCTGCTTGGTTGCCAACATACGTCTTCTTGATGTGATGAAATTAGAACAGATGAAAAAAAGAGGCATGTTTTGTGTTAAGACGATAAATATGACAAATCATGTGACTGAAATACACGCTTCAAATGCAATCAACATTTTGTCTGCTATTGATGCCTTCGCTGCTCTGAACTCCAAATCAAACTGATTATGTTGACCAGACGTTTCATTCCACAAACAAACCACCTCCACTTGCTCAGCCTGCATAAACAGAGACGTGCATCTATGTGAAGGCATTTGATTAACCACAATTACGGACTTGGCTCCAGCTTATAGATTGCTTTGACTCGAGGCTGTTTTGTAGGTGTTATATAAGTAATCAGTGCTGGACCGGCATCAAAATGATGTGCCTAATTACCTGGGGTGCAGCTCACCTGACGAGGAAAAAGTAGAATTAATTACCTTGTTGAATCACGTCAAGGAACCATGGAGGTAAAAACGTTTTGCTTCTAATCGGCTCAGCAACACTTTCCTATAGCACGAAAAGAGCATCTAAACCACTCTTTCAGAACAGTGCTTAGTTTGTTTAAGAAATGAATTTGTTCTTTGGTTGGTCCTTCATCCAAAGAAAAAATAACAGCTGCCCCTTAAGATAGCATTTTTCCACAATTTGCTGCAAACCTTTGTGTACAGCCAATAAATCCATATTCTGTCACCTCCTTGGCAGTGTGGACTCATTCCCACCTTACTGACAACTTGGACATAATAAGCAGCCATATGACAAACTACTGCTCACTGCTGACACATGACAAATAATGATGGGGTTGAGCTTGCGCATCATCACCCGGAGAGAATGTTTGTTTGATATGAACGCGCTCGGGCACGTGCTCAGGGTTTTGTCATGTAAGGCTCAGTTTTTATTGCTTCAGCCTGCAGTTTGTCTGCCTATCAGTGGATTGTCCTGCTCAGCCTGTGCGGTCTGCTATAAAAGCAGCATTAATAGTTCTGATCCTAATCCCTACATTTACCACTAGAATAGGCTGAAGTTAAGTCTCTTGTGTAATGTAATCGCTGTCGAGACAGACCAAAGTCAGGAAGCCGAATTTTTCCGATAAATATCTCACCATACCACAAAGCCACCCTGACCTCTCAGTACTTATCAATACCTCTGAAGACCTGCAATAACGATTTTAACACTTTATATCTGCAACCGAATGTGAACGATCACGGGAAGTCTAAAAGAGTTATGTTTATCTGACATGTCAGCTGATGCTGGTGTTATGCATCACGCGTTTGTGCCTTCCACTCAGAAATGCCCACGAGTCCTCGAGCAAGGATAGAAAGGACACTCAAAATGCAGCCGGGTGCTTCTTAGGATCATTATTGTAATCCCAAGTGTCTTTCTGCTCCTTCCTGCTCAGCTCTCCTTTCAGCTGAATAGTGTCTGGAGGATAAGCTCTGACAGGGGTAATTCAGCAAAGCGCTAATTACATGATAATCATTGCATTGTGTGTCCTGTGTTCCAAACTAAGCATTTAGCCCGTAAATAATGACCTGTGCTGCAACAGACAGAGCCCCATCGTCCCCAACTACGAAAAATCTGATATTCAAGAGAAGAGAACTTTTTTCTCTCCAGAGATGGCAAGATTTATTAGGCCACCGCTTTATTCAGGCTGAAATATCTCAGCAACATTTTGATGTATTACCATGAAATGTTGCTGTGAAGAAACCTCATGAGATAAATCCTGCTCAATATTCCTCCGGCTGACTGCCGTGTCTGTTATTAGTGAAAACTATTCAGGATCTTCTGCGTGGATTTCCGTGAAAATTTGGTAGAAAGTGTGATACATCTCAGAGAATGAACTCAAGTGACTTGGGTTTCACCTACATTTTATCTTGCACCACTAGATACATTTGGTCATACTGGGTGAAATATGTCAACATCTAATTGTAATTGTAACTCCTTTGTGCACTCCCCAGCTGGTTGGTGAACTGCTTGATGTCACTCAGTGAAAGTGGTCGCAAAGGGGGTGCTGCACCAAGTTGTGGCTTATTTCTGAAAGTATGTTTCAAAGTGCACATCTTATACTTGGAAGTCTGTCTGTTTCCTGTTTGCATCATACTCTTCACAGTTTTGCGACCACTTAGCGAGTAGTTGAAAAGCCTTTGCAAGTCGTGTCGTCCATTCAAACTATGGGTTAGAGTGACAATCTAGCAGCCAAATGAATTTCAAGGAGATTTCCTGTGCAGCATTGTATACCTCTTTTCATTTCACCTAGCAACAGTCAGCCTGGGTAACCACGCACCAACTGGTTGGAGAATACACATTTTTCCCCCGGCGACTGGTGGTTACCACTGACCGGTGTGTAGCCCTGTGTGACTGAGACTTCGGCAATCAATTTCACAATGACTGCTAGCAGAGCAGCATCCAGCAATCACTTGCAAGTAGTCAGGGAGTATTCATTTTTACACTCAAGAACTAAACTGAAAATTAATATCAACAAGTCTTATGGAGTCATGAATCCAAATGTGACATATCTGATTCAAGTCATTGTCTGTACAGTACGTATGAAGGAGTTCAGGAGAGAGGTACAACAATGCATGTAAAACACAGTTAGTCATATTTTGATCCACTATGCAATACCATCGGGAAAATGTCTGATTGACAATGGCCTAATTTTTCATTCCAACAATGATCCCAGTGCAGTAAAAGCATACCTGGATAGAAAAAACACACATTAGAACACTATCAGTCATGGACTGGCCTCCCCAGTGGCCGGACCACAACGTGTGGGGTCGTCTTGGCAGAGAACAGAACAACGGGCAAAAAAGATCCACAGAAAAGTTTTGAATGTCCTTTAAGAAGCCTGGAGAACTATTCCTGAAAACTACTTCAAAGCTCGACTAAGAGAGTTCAGACTGTGCAGAAAAATAAAGGTGGTCATAACAAGTATTGACTTTCAAGCTTTTTAGAATTGTACAAACTCTGTTTTTTCCTCATACATTGCATTTCCGTGTATGGTTGCAGATATTTTAATACACTTCTGCAGCTATTTCCCAGATGAAGCGTGAATCAAGCCTTTTGCATAGTACTTAACAGAATGTGTAGAAATGACCTTTCTTTTCTTTCCTCTTGTGTGTATGTGTGTGTGTGTGTGCGCGCGCGTGTGTGTGTCAGAAAACAGTCCCCAATGATCCCCTAACCTTTTATGAAGCACCATTATCAGATCAATATTTTACACTGGTTTATGAAGAAATGCCAGCAACAGGACGATTATTATTAGCATGCTGACACATTGAACAACTGTGAACATAATCACTGTTATATCCACTGAAGATTAGCATAGAATCAAAGGGATACGGAAAAATAGATAAACAGTCATCAAAGACTCGCTTTCATAAAGATGTTTGTGTGTTTAGTTTTACATTGATTTGCATAGAAATTAGTTCACAGTGGTTAGGTGATGATATTGCATATAACAAAACCATTATACTGAAGATTTTGATTATTTCTAGCTGAGAAATTAAGGAACTCATTATAGTAATCTCTAAGTAATATTATCACTGACCCCAGACATTGAGAACCACAGCACTATGACATGAATCAGAGGTTTTCTTCATACACTTCCTGTGGTTTTATGAACCAATTCAATGTGAACTGCTCACAACAGATGTGGTGGATGTCTCCTTTGTACGCTTTGATTAATACACCCCAATGAATGCCTTTATTTTTAGCTTGCTGGGGCAGACAGTATAAAAAACGTTTTGATTACCCTTCTGACTCGAGATGAATAGGTAACAGCAGAAAGATATGTGGTGCCTCTATCTTCATTTGTCATGGCCGGATTGAGGCGTAAAGGATGAAAGAATCACTTGATTAGCTCTATCATTATTTGAACAAAGTCCAGAATATAGTCATAGACAAATTGCTTAAAGCAGAAATAATATGTGGGGGAAAAAATGAGCCCCTTTGGATTTTGCCAATTAAAAACATTGAGAAATTAGCGAAGCTAGTCTGGCTTGGCATCTGGGTGGTCCTGGGGTCACAGTCTAACAATCTATACTTTCTGCCAGGAACATGAGTTAATTGACTAAACGAGTGCTCTGACATCAGATGTCAAGGTTAAGGCCAAGGAGAGAATGAGATTTGCGTCGTCAGGCTCGGCCTGAATCAGGCATGATTACACCGACTGAGGCTCTGCAGGGCTCGTATGAAGTTCATTTTAACTAGTAGGGCGGTTACACATTATTCTGTACAATGGGAATTTGAAATAAAGATGACACTTGTCCCGGTGACCCCCATTCAAGTAATATAAATTATGAATCTGACATCTTTTTTTATTCTTGCACAATATGAACCATGAATCATTCATTTAAGTCTGCTTTAATGTCTCCCAGTGCAGATTATAGCTTCGTGAAATATCTTATTGATTTGTTTTCAAGTAAAAAAAAAACAAAATCTTTCTGCTCCTTTTTTGTCTCTCCGTAGGAACTCTTTACAGCAGAATGCAAGTTCAAAGAGTCGGTGTTTGAGAACTACTATGTCATCTACTCGTCCATGTTGTACAGACAACAGGAGTCGGGAAGAGCTTGGTTCTTAGGGCTCAATAAAGAAGGCCAAGCCATGAAAGGAAACCGAGTGAAAAAAACAAAACCAGCTGCTCACTTCCTGCCCAAGCCATTAGAAGGTATGTAGCAGCCATACATAAAAGATTACTATGCTTGTATGGAAGTCAAAACACCCAAAACTGACATAATGTGTTTGATAACTGCTGCATCACACTACCACTAATACTAATTGCACAACTATGACATGTATAGAATACAGTATATGTTTGAAATGCTTCTGTATTTGTGTGCTGATTCATTCTTTTGTTCCTATAAGCATAGAGCACAGGTGGCAGGGCTGTTCTGTAAGTGCAGCATGAAATGTTGATAGTCCAGCAGATGCCACCATCACTCTTGTCAGCCACCAGCCTGATTGCTTCGAATTATTTAAGCAGAGAATCAAGTTGAAGTGTCCTGTCAAGGCACCATTACAGCTGTAGTGTAGTGGCTGTAAAGTGGGGGGATAATGAGACACTTTTGCAGCTTTGTCAAAAAGCCTTTGTGTTTAGATTGTGCCTTGTGTCTCCATCAGCCCAGATAGATGAAAAAAAAAGCGAGTCAGTGCAAAGCCCAGTTAATCAAAACACATATTATTATTTTTTTCCTTCTGTATATTGCCTAGTTTCTTCAATGTGTGACAATTTGAGGACCTTTTGTATTTTTACCACATGTAAGGATTCAAGAACAAGAATAGGGGATAGATGCTGCTTTAACAATTTTAGATGTGTAAACTCTCTCTGTTTTCTTTTCCTTAATCTTTCACCCCCGAAAGTTGCCATGTACAGAGAGCCATCTTTGCATGATGTTGGAGAGACAGTGCCCAAGGCAGCAGTACCTCCCAGTAAAAGCACAAGTGAGCCGGCAGTGATGAACGGAGGGAAACCCGTCAGCAAGCCCGACAAACCCACCACATAGCCACACCAGTGCCTAGTGTGTGTGCATGTGTTGGAGGGTAGGAATGCGTTGGAGACAGGGCTTTATCCAACTAGACTCCAGAACCTTCTGCAGATCCAGGCGAACCTCCTTTCCTTCCTTCTCTTGCTCCTCCTTTTTCTCCACGTCATTCTCCCAAATTCTCCAGCTGCATCCGCACAGGCAGATGGATTGCTGAGGTGGCCGAGTTCGTCCAGCGCAGGAGGAACGTGTGTTTCACAATGACGCTTCTGGTACTTTGCTTGATGATGATTCCCCCTAAAAACCTCCCCCCTGTCTATGATGCCCTGTTGCAGCAGTCTGTGTACTTTCAGATCTATTTTCTATACCACAGTTCACCAGCTATGTTCTGGGATAGAGACTGTATAGATAGAGTAACTATTTGGACTGTTGTCCTCTATTTTTTACAAGTACGTCCCCCCCTCCCTTTATTTCTATCTTTAGTCACACTTTTCTCTTTTGTCAAGTAACCTAGAAAACATTTTGCAAGGGGGTTGCGTGATTTTCTAAGAAACACATGTACACAAATGTGGCATAAAAAGCAAAGACGTGGAAAAGAGTCCAAATTTTCTTCTTGCCTACAATATGCACACACACTTATAGACAGACACACAAAGTTTGTGTTGAAAATCTGAGATTTTTTTTTTCTTTTAAACAGCCAATAAAGCACGCTGGAGGCTGGCAGATAGCTCCTGCAATCATAGCTGATGAAGTGCTAATTACCGCCACTGCAATCAATGCGAGGAGCTCCCTACACACATACAAACACACATTTATAAACAGATGTGTGTGTGGGTGGGAGAGCGCTGTAAGGAATGGTGTATACATATCACTATCTAGGTCCCACCAGCGGTTCTGTCCGCCTTCTCTGGTAAATAGAAAATCTGAAGTCTATTTTTCTTTAATCTTATTTCAGAGCGTGGGCTCTAGGAATGTCTCTAGGCCTTGTAGGCCTCTGTCCCTCACTCACCGACTTCTTTGGGCTATGAGGCAAGGCTTGTGGCTTTGACCCAGATGGTCTATAACTGCAGCACTGGCAGCCACCTTACAGCAGTGTCTACATAAAGCCAGAAAACAACATGGCTGAAAACCAGTAGGTGACATTTACACTGGCTGCATCCCTATTTGGTTCAGCAAACTAAAGCATGGACAAGGTTAATATTGTGTTCTATCTTCTTGCAGCAGATATACAAGAGATGGCTTATACTATAACATTTTCACTGTATAAAACTTAGGGAAAATGACTATTAAAAATTTTTAAATGACTAGATATTATTATTATAATGAGAGAATTTGTCTTCTAGCTCAGCATGCAGAGTCCAGTTCTGATCATCTTGGCCTATCACGTGCCTGTTTGGACCTTGATTCCCGGCATGCAAAAACAAGTTCCCAGTCCCCACTGGGCCAAAGGTGCCTCACCCACCCTATACATCCATGTAGATGACGCGTAGCATTATTCACTGAAAAAACACACACTCAGATGTATCCATTCTGAAATGACCAAAGTCTTTTTTCATCCCAAGAAGAACTGATTCTTTAGAAGAAAAAAAAGAAAGAAGAAAACAAATCTCGATTCTCTTTCTGATTCAATTCATCGAAGCTTTCACTGTGATAGCATTTGTTCTGTCCAGAATAATCAACTCTGCTCAGATTTGCAAAGGTCTTGACTGATGTCACTTTGGAAAAGTACATATACCTTGAATAATCACATGCATGTATTTTCTACAAGGAGTGAGGTATGGGCATTGCTCTTCACTATGTGTACATGGATAAGCACTGAAGTTCAGTGTAGGAGTTGAACAGGCATGTATCACGGCTGCGGCACACTCACAGCTAATCTGAGATTAACTCACTGCACTTTGTTTTTGCGTTTTCATCAGGACTGTTAGCAGTTTATCAAAGCTCTGTGTGATCAATGTATTCATGTTTGTCTTGCTTTACTGATTTTTCTTTTCCTAATAGTTCCGTTAAGTAAGATTTAGAATTTTGAGTAGATCGTTGCTGCTGTATGCTGCTAAAAGTGCAACCATATTAAGAACTTGATTTGGTAAATATCATTTTCTGAGTTTATTTGGATTACACATGGCCATTTCTTATTACAACACATCAAAGCACATTACATAGATATCAATATTTGTCTGTACAAAGCTGTTAATCCTAAAAATGGCATCATATACACACCCACAGGAGCTGGAAACCACTGTCATTGTCCACTCTTACAAAACTCTACATGCTGGGCTGGTGACTGCCCCCAGCCCTGCAGCCCAGTTAACTGGCTCCTTCAAGGCTGGCTTTATTTTTGTAAATGACCAGTGTGTACAAGTACATCTGTCTGGATTGCTGTAGCCACCATTTGTTTTGTTTGTCCTCATCTCTCTCGTATACGGGTTGCGTGTCGA
>VURO01002647.1:3285-14167 GCA_015108175.1 Pelvicachromis taeniatus
GGAGGAGAGGGGGGGGAGGGGGGGGGGGGGGGGGGGGCAGTCAAAGGTATGGATTCCTTTGTATGTGGACTTTGTTTGTATATGAGGCCAGGCAGTCATGTACCAGGAGGAAGCCAGTACACACTGCACCAGTGTAGGGTCCAAGGTCCAAGGATTTCATCACTAAACTTAATGGTATTCAGGGTGCCATTTCCTAGCCTGTAGAGGTCCCTCCATGGTTATGGCTCTCTAGACCATCACTGACATCGCTGAGTCATGTTAGAGGCAGCATAACATTCTCCATGGCATCTCTAGACTCTTTGACATCTGTCACATGTGCTCTTATCTGTGAAAAGCACAAGGAGTCAGTGGTAAACCTGCTAATTCTGATATTCTACGGCTAATGCCCATCACGCTCTAGAAACACAGATGAATGTCAGTCAGTTTTTTTTAACTTCTGCAGTAAAATATCTCTGTATGTACAGTTTTTGTCAGGCCGGCTTAAAACTGTGATGTAAATGTGGGTGGATGCAAATGAGGATGAACTCTGATAACTTGGTTGGAGATTTCTTCCACAGGTCAAACAGTTACAGCATTGAACACGTCAGCGTTCGAACGCTTTTATGGCGAGTTAACAATTCACAGTAAGAATTATTGTAAGTAACTACTTAAGTACTTCGTTACTATAAGTTACTATACTTTGTACTTTACTTGAGTATTTATTTTTCTTTACATTTCTTACATTTAATTACTTTTTACACTTTTCCTTCTACTCCTTACATTTTCAATACAGGGTTGTTAAATTAGGTTCAGCGGTGTCACTTATTGACACCTGCCTTCGTTCCAGCCCACTTTAGCGCTGTAAGTTGTAGCCTCTGTACTTTAGCATTTAGCTAGCACTGCAGAAGAGGGGCGAGCATAAAGGAAGTAATGTTTTTTTTAACTATCAGGTAATTTCAAATGCAAAATTTCTATCAGCTCAGCAAATATCAGCAAACACAAACTGTAGGCAATTTGTCGCACAGTGTGTTGCTAGGTAAAGGTCCAGCTGCGGTAAGAAAGACAGGACAGGAGACGAAGAAGAGACTTATTTAAGGCAAGGACTGGACAGTGACATTTGATAAACTGCAGTTTTAACAATTACATGTAATGTACCGTATATCTTCTAATAGTGGCCTGTCCCTTATTGACGCTCGTTTCTAATAAACGCTGGTTTGAAAACATGTCATGACAAATAGACACTGGTCTCCAATAGTAGCCGGGCGACCTTCAACCCGGAAGTTCCTCCACGCTGTCGTCGGTTCTCTAATGTCTCATCACTCGGCCAGCTGTCTCCAATCAGCTGTCATCTACGACCAGCAGCATTTAAGCTGGATGCACGGCGACCGTCAAAGTGGGATTATTACACTGAACTGGAACTGTAGCAAACCTGCTAACTATGATTTTCTGGTCTTTTACTTCCTTTCGAGGAGAGTCGGGTGAAGAGAAGTTTCGGGGAGCACCACTCGTGCACTGGACTACCACAGACAAGGACACACTTGGGAGCAAAGGAGGAGCACAATTGGGAACTGCATTATTTGTGAACTGTTGGAATACGTTTTGGCGCACTGTAAGTAAACGTCTTTTCACCTCAGTCTAAAAACCATGCCTGGGTCCTCTTTCCCTCTCACTTCCGTGACAATTCTGTCTGAGAAGGAAATAAGAGACGGTCTTCAACAACTGCTGGTCTCTTTTAAATGCCGGGCCGGCCAGATAATTTTTTGAATAAACGCCATGGATACTATTGGAAGATATACGGTAATCATTTTTAATCACATATAAGAGCTGTATATGTTGTGCTTTGATAAATTATGCATTATCATATTGCGAAATGTCCTGCAAAACAGACTTATAGTAAGTATAGTAACTTTGTGTTTTTCAAACGTTGCTTGAAAATAGTTTGTATGACATAAAGAGCTTAGCTTCTCCTACTGTGGTCACTTTTTTTTTTTTTTACCAACTTTCTACTGTCTAGTATGAAGACAATACAGACTATACTGTTAGTGTAGGAAATAGAAGTTAGCTAAGATAGCTCATGAAACATGTGTTTCACATCTTTTGAGCTCAGCTGTGTAAATCCAGGTCAGCGGGTTGTCTGATCACAGTCTGCAATTTAAAATACTTTTCCAGGGTTTACATCAAAATTTACTGTGAGTCGATTCTTTTCCCCACACTTGAACCACTACAACAGATCTCAGGGTTCCCCCACATGCTGAATCCCACTTTAGCCCCTAATTATCTTTCACTGCTTGTGTCCTACACAGCAGATTCAAGCAGAGCACATTCATTAGAATTTAGATTTGAATAAAATTTGTATTCTCATGTACTAATATTATTATATTTTTTATTAGTATAGTCCAAGATTTAGCTATGTTGCAAAAAAATAGCTTCTTTTTACTTTCTTACATTTCAGAGACCTTTTTCACTTTTACATGAGTAAAGCTGTTGATTCAGTACTTTAACTTTTACTATAATATATTTTTTTAACACAAGTATCTGTACTTCCACATATGTAAAGAATGACAGTTATTTTGCCACCTCTGACCATTGCATGGGTTTTCTTGGCCTTCATTCATTTGTAGTACTGCAGTTTTTGGTGGGTTTTCAGGCAGTTTGATAAAGTGGTGTGGTTTGCAGCACAGACACAACTGTAGAGACACAACTCAACTGCATTCAGATTTGTTCTTAGTTAACATCACCTGCCCTAAATCCAGAGTATATCCAAATTCTTTTGTAATGTTACTCATCCAGACAAGTCCAGGAAACATCAAACTGCAGCGTGCAGGGAACCGCAATGATTGGGCCAAGCAGGCGTGCAGTCAGATGCTGATTTAGGGAACACTTGTTTTGCTTTTGCTCTGCCTTGCTCTGCCTCAGTTGCCTTCAGATTATGTGTTTTTAATATCGCTCCATCGTGTTCATTTAATTGTGGGAAGCCAAAAAACACGATCGACATTAAAACCGGATTATTTGTGCAGCCCTTTATGTACATGTAGATGGCTAACTGCAGTGGATGATTGCACTGAAATGTGCTTGGGTAACTTGGAATACTGTTTGCAAACTAGTTTTTTTTTCAGCAGTTAACTTATTAGAACCAGTGAAAATTGAAGCTGAAATAACAAAGATGTGATTGACGGTGTAATAAGGCAGAAATGTACGAAACATTTCATATTCCATGAATAATACCGTCCAAATTCTTAGCAGCTAATAAAAGTCAAAGTCATATCTGCACACCACATCTACTATTTTTTCTTTCTCACTGTCTCACTCCTTTTATTCTGTGCAGGCCCGAAATTGCTCATTACTGTTCTGTTCAAAGCACTGAAAGTTGACTCATGTTGCTGAGCAGCCCGCTGGATACAGCATGTCACCAACACCATAGCAGTTAGGGGTGTGTTTCCCACAGAGAGCAGCCATGCTACTTACTGTGCTGCTGCTAGATAAAAGCATCCTTTTAAATAGCATGTGATTTACCCAGAACAACTGCCTGTTTACTTGCAATGCCATGTTCATACACCCGTAATTGTCTTAACAGCCTCCAAAATGATACTTCAGCTTTATTTATGTCTTCTCCCGCCTCTACCTGCTGGAAACTTTTCTGACTTTTTCATAAGTGATGTGTTATGTAAGCTCCTTTGCTATTACAGCAGCTTATCAGAATTAAAAGCAGATTCTGTCTGTTGGAACACCTTCACAGTGAATGCTCTTTCTGGGTGCTGACATCTACTCCAGACTTCCCAATTACTGCTTCAGCATCCGCCCTGGTGTGGAGGGGTGAGGTATTCTGATTTTGTCTGCTTATCAGGCCGGGTGCTATCTCATTGCACAACCCTGTGCCCTATGTCTGTTAGCTCAGTCAGTTTTTCAGTTATGTCAACAGCAGTCCGACTCTTTACTGGCCCTGAGAGAGCTCTTGGCCCATCAGCCAACAGCACTGAGCCTGATCACACATTTAATGCAAAGTGCAGGGAAGGAGCAGATTACCTGCTCCTTAAGTAGCCTGCAGCTCAGGCCCCAGATTCCTACGGCAGCCTGAAGCGCCTGAGGCTAGCAGTCTCTTTTCTCAATTCCACTTGTCATCACGATGAAGGGCCCTATACGGCAGCTTCTTGAGCGCCTAGAGGAGGTGCATTATTTAAAGTGAGCAGTGATTCACTCCTCGGGGACCCCAGGAGCCGCGCAAAGTGGCAGACTGGGTCGGGGGTGGTGACGGCAGACTTAATAAATGCACACATTAGCACACTCCATTAGCTTCACCTCTATTTGCTTGTAGTTTCCCACCTGTTTGTCCCACTGTGCTTTTGTCCATTTTAAGTTAATGCAGGCACCTTATGCGGTGTATGGATACATTAATCAAACAGGCTCCTTTAGGAGAAGCTTTGAGACTTACTTTTAGCTTTAGCCAACCTTTTAACTCTGCAAAATCTGTAATGCAGCACAACATGAAAACAGCCTCACCAATCAAGCATTGTGAAAGCTACAGTAGCTGATTGAAATAACTGTTCTGGAGAGCATTAACAATAACTTGAATCACCAATTTGTGCAAAGAGTAAAAAAACCAAAAAAAAAAAAAAAAACACCATTAAGCCTTGATTTGTAATGCTATTACAAATGCTATTCAACTAACTTTGAGACCACTTCATCTTTAGTCCCAGGACCTTGGCGCACTGCAACCTACTTGACTGGGAAAACGAGAGCAAGCAACAAGGCTAATCACTTGAAACAACTCAACATGCTATTTGGTCACTTATCACTGAGAGCGCTGCTCAGATTGCTAAAAATAACACCAAATTACCGTAACTAGTGAAAAAAATGTTTGAAGCACTTGTGCAGCTGGCATATAAACAATGGTATGTTTTGCCAGGGTTGAAGCATTATGTTTGCTTCTGTACAGCAGACAGTGGTTTATGAATCCCTTCCTAAAATGATCTTTGCTTCTATTTTCTGTTGTAATGTTTTATTTTGTCTCTGTGCCTTGAGTGTTCCCCCCGGGCTACATTTAGACAACTTTTAGTTACTTCCTGCTTTATTCTGAAGGTTTATTCCTCCTGTGGCTTTCTGTGTTTTTACTTCCTTCGTTTTTTTCTTCTTCCTGCTTTTGTTATTGTCTTGATTGAGTCTACGTGTGCCTTTTCACATTAGGGAAAACAGTGGTTGCTGATGCCCAAATTTATTATGACTGGATGCAGTGATCTAATTGCCTTTGACATGGTTTTGTTCAAAGACGTACATGAAGTCTGCAACCACTCCCAGTTAGATTCCATATTCAAAACAACTTTGGTGTGTCAAGATGTTAATAAAATTGCATTAAGATGGAGCCAGTTTGCTATTAGTCTGATATCAATTTGGCTTAGGTTAGCAATTAAATGCAATCTGCTTATGACAATATGATGATAAGTTGTGATAAATTTGTAAAAAATGCTGTTGCCATCCACAGACACAGAAATTTATTTATCCATGTTCTTCCGCGTATCCAGTTCGCATGGAGGCTGTAGCCTGTCTCAGCTTCCATAAGTCGTCAGTCTGCTGAATGGCTAACACAGAGAGGCAGACATTCCCACTCACATGTACACCTACATGTAAGTACAGTAAGTACAGCATCATGTGACTATGCTGTCTTACTAATGGGATAAATGCTGAGCTCCTATACATTATGGTAAATAGTATATGGGGAGGAAGTGTCGGCTCTGCAACAAACCACAAACCATTAGACTCAAGTTATTAATACACTCCAGTAATGATAATAATACATATTAGGCTCATTGGGCTCAGCATCAGAACAGGCAGGACAGATCTCATCTTCTTCATCAAACTGCAGATTTCCCCATGTATGGTCGGGGGAGCCTAACATTTCAAATTAAGATGGATCTCTGTCCTGAGGAAGACAAGGCTTTTTTTCTAAAGTGTAACGTCACCTTGGTGAGGACATCAGGATTTGTGAGCCCTGAACTGAAACCATGAACAATGTGTTCATACAGAACACTGTGCAGTAGGATCTCCGAACCACGACTGGACCTGCTTAAAGCAGGGGCAGAAAAGGCTCTCCATCCTGATAAACAGATCGGTTTGGACAGCCAGAGTGGAGGCAGCCCAGATTTTAACCAGAGGGCCAGGCATCCAAGCAGGAAGCCGTGTCACACCTATGCACTGGTGCACTGACAGCTATGTATAACAGATAATCAGTTTTTAGCCCTCAAACTCTATAAAACCAATCCTGCAATTTACTCTGTGGGCGCTGCTGGGTCTGTTCCTGTGATTCATGAATTAAAAACGTATAAACAATATACTAAACCAGATCCCGAATGTTCACCTGGGCCTCTTTCATAAAGCACACCCGTGGAATATAATTTCATCAGAAAAAGTAATTTTCCTACGAGAACAAAGCAGCTTCTGCCTCAGTAGGTTGAAGGATTTATCTTACAATACAAAGTGCTCATAAAACCTTGAAGGCAAAAGCGAATATGTCTGACCTAAGCAAAACCGCGACTTCAGAAGATTTAGATGAGCCTTTGAAAAGCTTCAAGAAAAAAGTAGCTTTAATAGGACTGCGAGTGTGTCAAGAAGTAGGTTGGAGGGGGGTTGGGCGCAAGACACGATAGTGGGAAAGAATAGTGTACAATTCTGTGGATGTCCACTGGCCTGCCACGACACAGATGGTGGTTAACAGATGGCGAGACGACAAAGTTAACAGGCCACCAGAAGAAATATGGCTGTCAACAGTAAATATCTTTCAGTGCCTGAAAAATAAATAAATAAAGACACGAAAAGCATGGCTGTGGCTGAAACAAAACACTGTCAGGTTGGAGCCTGACATATTTGCTGAATGTTTCAAAGGTAGAAAGATGGTGGAAAAAAGTAGACGCTTTCTGCTAGAAATCTAAAGGAGGGGATGAAGGCAGCTCTACACCATAAATGGTAAATGGACTGATTCTTATATAGTGCTTTTCTACTGTCCCGGAGTACTCAAAGCGCTCTATACAACATGCCTCATTCACACAAGCACTTTCTCTATATTTTTAGTGTTAACTAACACATTCACACACATGGATGGATTCATCAGAGAGCAACTTGGGGTTAGTATCTTGCCCAAGGATATTTGTCATGCAGACTAGGGATCAAACCACTAACCTTCCAATCAGTAGTTGACCTGCTCTACCACCTGAGCTACAGCCACAGTGTAAGGATTTACACCTGTAAGGACTTTCAAAGACCCCATGGAGCATGCTATACAGTTGTCACAGAACCTAGGAAAGAGTGCTACCCATAACCTACAAAAATAAAGAAACATACAAAACTAATTATCCATTTACTTTTTCTTCTGGTCATGCCTGAGGTAGCAAAAAAAAAAAAGGTAGTTACTGACCTAAATAAAGGCTACATTTGTCTACATTGAGTACACATTAAATTCTGTTTCTACCATTTCAACAAATTAGAATACTGCTTTACTAGATTAAGTCAAGTGATTATCTAAAGGGAGTGCATGTCCTGTCCTCTCCCCCTCCCCCCACCCTGCCCCAACCCGAGCCTGGTTTCTTCCTCTTGAAAGGGAGTTTTTCCTTCCCACTGTCTCCAAGTGGTTGATCATAGTGGGTCATTTAATTGTTTGGGTTTTCTCTGTATTACTGAATATGATATAAAGAACTTTGAGGCAACTACTGTTATGATTTAGTTGTACATAAATAAAAGTAAACCAAAAAGTATTGTATTGGTGAAGTCATTTAACATCTCTTGGCTAAATAACACTTTTTGTAGTGTTACCTGTATGAATCTGTCTCTTTTTATTAATTATCTATGTAATGAATCTATCATGATTCTATGTAGGGCTGTTTGATATGACGATATATATCAGATGTCGATATGGAAACATCTATCGTTTTATATTATACGCTATCGTTTGTTTCGTAGTGTCACAAAATAAACTGTTTATGGCAATATTTTTCATGGTTTTGATGGTCACTGTAGTGGCTATATTAATTTCTTAAAGTTCTCTCTTTCTCTTATATTTAAAATAACCACACTATGGATGGATAAGAAACTGTTTTTACGTGTTGTCGTTAGCAACAACAATGGCAAAGCCATCGTGTGGCTCCACCGTCCGCTTATTTTCCACATAAACCTTTCACAATAAAGCTCAAAATCCTGTTCAGATTTTTCAAAATAACCTGAAATGATGACAACATACATTATTCTCAAACATCAACTTTTAGAATATGCATCAAACAAAGGAGCTCAAATAAAAACATGAAGTAACTATAAATAGCGCTTACAGTCACCATGTGGATGCAGGCACAGAGAATACCAGCATGGCCAGTGAAGATGAGGCAGAAACAGGTAACTCCAAACAAACGGACCAGTCCAAACAAATCCAGGACCTTATTGCTAAACGAGGAACTTATGTCTAAAAATGTATAGTTTCATGCATCGATCAAAATACTCAGACTCCAGGAACACGACGCCTAGCTGAAAACACTTCACACAAGTCAAATTGCCCGAGATTCACAGAAAATGTAAAATTTTTGTGATATATATCGTTATCGGGATGAGAAATTTGTTACTTCGGGATATGAGATTTTGCTCATATCGCACAGCCCTAATTCTATGTTTACAGGACCTCTTAAAAAGCTCAGAGATTGATCAGTTTCCATGTATTGTGTATAATTGTGTAACCCTATAGAGAACAAAGAAGAGCTGTGCTGAATTTTTAACAACAGTATAAAACATGTAATGGAAAATTGAGTGACTGCTTTGAAAATCAACCTCAAATACAGAAAATCTCCATTGTGACAGGCATAACTCACTCTTTCCACCCCTGTTTGCATCTTATTATGTCAGCGGCTCCCGTCAAAGCGAGCTACATCCCTGTCATTTTGTAGGTTCTATTCTCTTTTGCTACTTTGTTCAAGTGGAGCCGTGTGAATAAACAGTGACACTTCAGAGGAAACTAGAAACCCTTGTGAATCTCCACAGGGAAGACCGTGCAAACTTGCCCCCCTGGAGACAGCTCAGTCCATCTGAGGGTCATTACCTAACCGTGATCAGAATGCATAATGTACGTGCTGCCAAGATGAAAGGCCCCGGGAGAAATATGTGCCTTCTATTCTGTCGTGCATGTCCATCAGTGCAACCAAGCTCCATTCATCACTGCATTCATCATCGTTTAAACAAGCTTCCCGGGTCGTGACTCTCTCCCAGAGCGCCACATTGTTGACACCGAGTGGAGTACATAACTACATATTGACTCTCAGAATGATGAGGATGGGAAAGACATTGGAGGATTGGAGGTTTGACTTTGCTTCTTATCAGTCAGTTATCTAAATAGAGGACTCCATTGCGAAGTCCCCCCTGGGTCGTGTGGTGTAAACTTGAGTTTCTCCACAGCTGCTAGTACATCAAAGCCCACACTACCACCTGTGAGGAGCTTCTGGAAATGAACACCCATACCGTGACACCAAGAGGGCTCCAAAAGAGAGAGGGAGATAGGCTGCAGTGCTTGCTGGGCACATCTGTCACACAGCCTGAGGGTAAACATACATGGATGCAGAGATGGCTTTGGGGAGGGTCACACACATGTACCCTCTGTACAAGCTGTACAAGCGGCCAATATATTCATTTGTTTATTTTTATGCCGATGACGGTTTTGTAACACGCCTTTACGATCACTATCGTTGCTACTAACACTAGCAAGCCTAATTACCCTGATTGCATCCTTACTAATCAGTATTAAGCAACTGAGTAGTTAACTAGTGAGTTATCACTCACCAAAACTGAGGCACAAATTGCGTTATCAGATAGTTCCAATAAAGATTCTCCATAAGGCCACCAACATCGCTAACATAGCCACATTTAGTGCTTTAAATTAGCAATTTAAAGGTGAAATGGATCAGCTACAGCTACCTGTGTTCATCTCTCAGTGAAAGCTGCCCAAATGTTATTGCCTCAAAATTGTCCAAAAAGAGGAGGAAAACATCCCTTATACAGTAGCTGTAATAATAAAGAGCTTTTCTGAAGCTTGAAATACTATCTAGAGGAAACAAATGCATTATTTCCTGCTGGTAAAAACTATAAAAAGCGGCTGCTTTTGGAAATGAATACAATGTGCTGAACTCAGGGTTAAGAGCTGCAGCGAGTCTAGCAAGGTCGATTGGTTCATGGTTTGTTAATGATCAGAGGGCCACGGCAAAAAACAAGCCATAATTAAGCAGACAATTTCTTGATACATATGGTACTAATAATATGCTACTGACATTAATGCTATAGTCACTGGAGAGAAAACAGTGTTTGGAGAGGAACCAGGTCTGCCACCAGCAGTTGCTAATAAGGTGGAGTCTGTCTCTTATAAGTTTCAGTTTGACTGAATGGGGTCAAGTTGGAAGTTGCATCTATGATAATATAGTGATTAACTGTGATAAATCAGCAAAGATTGCAAACTTTTTCTACAGACATAGGAGTTTACTGTAACTACTTACATTGGTTCCAGAAACTCGTGGATCTGAAACCAAATTCAAGAAATTCCTCCAAAATTAGTGACATAGATCCTGCAGGATGGGAAAGTGACACACCAGAATGCAACCAGCTGGCTACCAGTTGGGTCAAATCCTCTGTTGACTGACATAGATTGACTGCAATGTATTGCCATCTGTCTGCGTTTACAAATTAGACAATTATTTGCAATCCTTGGCCAATCTGCCTGAGACTGAAGCCAAGCTGCAGTCAGTCAGTGTGGGGCCACAACTGGTTTGACAGGTTGCCTCCCATCAGGCAACTTGTAGTCACCTTGCCATCAAATGTCTGGGAGATCAGCTGGTTACAGCAACTATTTGCAATCAGTCTGCGACAGCAAAAAGAAGAAATGCATTCACCAGAC
>VURO01002647.1:14187-25458 GCA_015108175.1 Pelvicachromis taeniatus
AGACAGCGACTGATACTTCCTAGTCAGAAGGAGTTTGTCATCCTGTTTTTATTTAAGTGTGGAAACATGATATGTAGAATGATATTTTTCCACCATGAACACTTTTATACCAGACAGCTAACCACTAGCTATATCAGTAATCACTAATCATTAACACAGAGCTGCCTATGTGCCCCTCTGCACACAGTTTTCAAGTTTTATAGTTTTTTCAAGCTCCTAACATTAAAAAAAAAAAGATTAACAGCAATTGTTATGTGTATAGGCTTATAGCTAAGGTACATTGGCTAACATTAGAATTATAGTTAGCTAATGTGTTTAGCCAACGCTTTGAACATGGGGATTGTAACTTGTATTACACTCACAGTAAGCCTGGCATTTCTTATTCATTTTTTCAATTCAATTCATTTTGGATTGAGTCACATATATTTTACTTGAGAGCAAACCATTCATCAGCGACAATTTTGAAGGACAGAGGTAAATCACTAATTTCAACAAAAGCAAACTCTCCTTTTGATTAGTGCCTCCATTTTAAAAAAAAATGTGCTCCCACCTTCTTTTCCATCAGGGCAGGTGTTTGTTTTTGCAGTTTGCAGCTCAGAATCAAAACCTGCAAATCAAGAGCTTTTGATTGCATTACCGGTAAAAAAAATAATTACAGCTTTCCTGATGAATGGTTTTTCAGGAACCTTTTTTTTTTGTTTTGCATTTTGCTTTCCTTATGTTATTTACAGGAGCTAGTATTAAGATGGATCTGCAGCTCAATCATCCATTATGAATCAGTAATAAACAAAGTTCCTCCAGAACAGTTTTGACAGTTGACCACTACAAACCACGATGGAAAAAAGGAGTCTGATGTATAATATCTTGTGAAGGCTCCTTTCATTATCCATGTATTTCTTTGGGCTAAGAAGAGTATCTGTAGTCTTTGTTTGATACAAGATTTGTCAGCCAACTGGCTCAGACACATCATAAACAACTACTCATATTGGCTCTAAAAGGCTGTGTGAATAGTATGAAAGACAGCACGAGCATATGTGTTACACTCAGATTGACTTGCTATCCTCTTACAATGTTTAGAGACAGTGACGTGAAATCCTCTAACTGATCTTTAAAAAGCTTGATTTTTTAATTAATGTGTTTTTCATACTGGGAAGACAGAAGTGAAGCAGACACGATAACAAAAACACAGGCTCATTAAGCTCAACTCAACAGGCAGTAAGAAAACATATTTCTCTGAGTCAGAAAGCCTAAATCGAATTCCTTCATCCCCAATGACAGAGAGCGGATACTGCAGCTGCAAACAAAGTAGCAGAAGATGGTAAATAATTAGAGCAAAGCAGGACAGTGAGGACAGGTGATGGAGAGTCAGGGCAGATGGATGATAAGATAGAGAGAGAGTGACAAGCAGATAGATGATTCAAATGATATTTAGGTAAACTGTGGCCTCACCTTGCTTCTCCCTGATTGATCACCATGTACATCTCCCAGGACATATTTTCAGCCACAGCTCCATGAGGCAGCAGGAGGCTGACCCCTGAAAAACACAAACACACACACATCCATGTCAGCAGCAACTCCACCAGCAGCCTGACAGCATAGGGCAAAATAAGAGCATGTCATACATGCTGGGGTTGTGTAGATATTTATGAGCGCTTCAGTTCGCCTAAAAAAAAAAAAAAAGTGACCTAGACGTGGGTTTGTAAGTCTGCTGATTTTCAACAGGAGTACAATAAAGGAGGATTTATTTTGGAATACCTAAACACTGTTCACATATCGTGAGCAAGTAAAGATATAAATGCTACTTTTCTGCAGCATTAGCTATACGGCAGTCTAGAATATTTTAGGAGGACTGGGTAAGCACTGGCATTAGAGAATTTCTGATTTTTGACTGGTTGTTAACAAAAACAGTTTTTGTCCTGTGTCCATCCACTCACCCCTAACTGGTCACAGGAAGTGGCTGCCCATCAGTGAGTCTAACAGTGGTTTCTTCCTGTTAAAAGGGGAGTTTTTCATCCCACCATCGCCAAGTGCTTGCTCATAGGGGTTTTCTTTGTATTATTATACAGGTCTCTACTTTACAACAATAGCCATTGGCAACTATTGTTTTGTGCAGCTATTGTATTTAGCGCTATATATATATATGAGTTTGGATTTAAAAACATTGATTGGATTAAATTATTTTAATTTCATCCCAACCTGGTAAAATATTTTTATATTTAGACAAATAAACTGCTTAGTTGAGGTCAAGATGCTTTTATTGTCATGGTTTAATGGGAAAAAAGTTTCAGTGAGCAGACCGCATGACAAAAAAATAATTTCATTAACCTTAACTTTTTGTCTTTTTTTTTGCTTTAGTTCAAGTGAAACTTGTAAACAGTTTAAGGTTCACAGTCAAGTATGTGTGTTGTCTGGTACCAAGCCTCATGGTCTATTTTACACTGCTATGTATTGGAAACTTCAGATATAACACAGCACAGAGTTCATTACAAAGTTCTGGTCACACTGGAATTTCCTTGTGTGGGTGGAATCATTTCCTTTCAAGTTCCACTGAACCAACATCTGTAAATTTGCCCTGTTGATCACCAGTAGACATTTTTGACTTTGCTAGGCTTTGGGAGGATGTAGAGTCAGAAAAATTCATATGAATGTAACTTATTGTCGCTAATTAGTTGAAGCATTTACTTCAGTGCTACACACGAGAGCAAAAGTTTCCACACTCATGAGAGGGGAATCAATGACACAAATACATGGTTTAAATAAACTATGAAGTTATTTCTTGTTAGCGAATGAGAAAGATAAGAAATTAATGGGCTAGCAAACAAAGCATGCAGAAAAAAAGTGTAGCAAGCAGGCAGAGCTGTGGGAGTTATTATGCACTGGAGTTATTGATAGAATATTTGCATGCAGTTCTTTAACGGTCCCTACAAAGGTCTAGCACAGATATTTTTGCAAAGATCAGTTGGACTTTCTTATTTATTGATTCTTTTTAATGAAGAAACTAATTAGTGTATTCATGTAATCAAAATTTAGCCTGCAGTTATGTGTGACTCAGGCAAACAGGCACTGAGTACTGTTTTAGTATTTCACTTCTGAATTTCAACAAATTAGAACACAAATTTTATATATTTATTTGATATTTGTTGGTACAGATAGTGTTAGTGAGGGAGACTCAAAAACAATGGAAAACATTTGATTGTTTACATGCAAGCTTTTGACATTATATGCAGTAGACTGACATGAGGCTGCTATGGATGAGAAGCAGACAATGACTGATCATGAGCAAGGTAAGTGAAGGTTTTAATTTAGCTTAACCTGTGCTTGCTCTGACACAGTAATCATGTTATAGCACAGTAATTCTCAAACTGTGGTACGTGTACCACTGGTGGTAGGTGGGAAGTCTCTAAATTGTATATAAATTGTAAATATATCATGTTAAGACTGAGGGATTTCTGAAAACTTCAAATGTACAGCTCTACTATCTGCTATTGTCAGATATAAATGAAGACAGAAAACTAAACAGCAGGGTTATTGAAGTTGGGCAAGCAGGTATGTAATGATGAATGAGTTGCTACGCGGTAGCTAGCTACACAGCTATGTTAGCATAATATAAACACAATGAAGCTGGATAATGAACGTTAACTTTGTTCCACTCAATAAGTTAACGTGAGGGTTCCCGATGGTTAGGCACAAATGCAATCACATGGCAGGATTGGCAGGACGGGCCAATCTTCAGTCAGGAGAACAACTGAGATAATCCACCCACAATACCAGGTTAGCCATTAATATACTGCTGCATGGGCTGGGCTGTAGTTACATCCTAAGGTTTTAAAAACTGAGTTTAAAAATGAATAGTGGTGAAAAAAACCTTGTTTCCAGCACAACAGGAAACAAGTTTATTAATTTTAAACTTGGCTACACCAATAAGATGCTAAGGGATTTAGCAAGGGATCTTTTTGTCATATGATTGTATGCTTTTTAAAATAACTACACTTTTTTCCTCTTCAGCCACAGAACTGCTTTAAAAAATACCGTTGACCTAAGTCTGTTGAAAAAAACGAACCAAGCAGGTAATTCAGCCTGTAAGAAGCTACTTTGGGCTGCTCCCTCATTTCAGAATGGGTCACCACAGTGAGGCTCTGCATTTTTGATGTAAAAGTCCAGATCATTCTTTCTGCTGCATTTTCTTTTCTTATTTGTCTTTTTTTGGATGAAAACAATATGAACAATTAAAGAAAAAAATCACTTCACATTACATTGTGAAAACACATCAGCTTGGATTTTTCTGCTTTTTTGACCTTGGGATGAATTTGCTGGAACATACACTATGGCACCGCTAACATGCACCTGAGGTACTCAGCCTTGCAGATGATAAAGCCAATCAAGTGTACTTGATCAGCAGCACCTGGCTGCAACATATTTTATTGATTTCTAAGTATACAATCAATCAGTTTTTATTCAGTCAATCTTTATGTACATAGAAACAAACAAATCACATACAGTAACACAAAAACAAGAGAAAAACAAATAAAAATGCACCCAAATCTCCTTCCTGTAACTATACCAGTGTCTCCACAATAAAGAGTGAGATTTGTTAACAAAACTTTAAATTTAGTGGCTCCCGCAGTTACAAAAATCTAATTTGCACTGAGACCTCTCAGTCTCTTCAATAATAACCTCAATAAAAGGCCTCAACAGGCTGAAAATTACTGAAGAATCAAAGATTCCCTCCACAACTGTTGTGTCTTTGGACCTTGTACCTTGGAATGTGGACTTTTTTTTTTCAATTTATTTATTTTTTGTGGGTATTTTGTTTTGTTATGTTGTATTATTGTATGTTTGTTGCATTGTAAAAAAAAAAAAAAAAAAAAGAAACCCCCCCCCCCCCCAAAAAAAAATTAAAATAAAAGGCCTCAACAAAAGCTACATGAGATTTCCATAAACTTGTTTTTCTATAATTGGTCTTTTGCATACAGAGGTGTACAATATGTTCTAAATGGAGAAATTATCTCTCTATCAGCAGATGCATTAAATTTACCTAAGAGGCATGCACCCTTCATCCAACATTTCTGTTAAATGTCATCCTCATCTGTCATTTGATGTAAGACGTCCACGATATTTGACCTTATTACAGACAGTAAGATTATAATCTCAATTTAAACTCGACAGATCTACAGCACTCTTTTACAGGCATTATATCTGATACCCCAAAACGCTGATTCTGTTCATGTGGACGTCGTGTTTTCAGTGGGAGAAACGTTTCGTCACTCATACAAGTGACTTCTTCAGTCTCAGCTGACTGCAGGCCAGTACATCTGATATCACGTTAAACGTCATACAGTAAGGAGAAAGTATGTGAAGGAGCAGCTGGAGACCAGCACTGCTAGGACTAGAGACAATAAGATCATCTGTATACATAATATGGATCAATAAAATACCATGCACCCAACATAGGCTCTCAATTTCTTTGTCAAATCATCAACATAAACATTAAAAAGAATTGGGGACAAAATTCCTCCGTGTCTAACTCCATCATTCACCCCTAACAGGGCAGAAATGCAACAGCTTGCAATGTCTGGTCTTCTTTTACAGTAAACCAGAAATTTCATGATGTACTTGGCACCCCTCACTCACTCACCTTAGTAAGTAACTTTCTACAATTTACATACTTAAAAGCTTTGGAGGCATTGATAAAACACATAAAAAGTGATGAATTCTCTCTTCTATATATTGGTTTAAAGTTTATTTCAAAGAATACATACAAAAAATAGCACAATGTTTGAATTTAAAGCCATACTGGTTTTCAGTGAAGTTAATGAGCATATGTAATCTATGTAGCCAATTTCTTTCTAAAACCTTTGATGTTGTTTTTGCTAATAGTGTTGGCCTGTAGTTATCAAGACTGCTGCCTGTCCTAGCTTAATCCTTAATGATTGGCACTAACAGAACAGATAACATTGGGTCTGGCAACAAGCCATAGATCATACAACCAGTAAAACAGATGGAAAGCAAGGGATGCCAGCTTATTACTGGCATGTTTAAGATGTTCAGCAAAAATATGGTCGAACCACATGCTTTTTGATCTGGTAGCTCAAGTGTTGCTTGATATACCTCATGTGCCATAATGACCATGTACAGAATAATGAGGTTTAGTATCTATGCTGTATTGTCATTTGCTAAATATATTGCTATTTATTTTTGTTGGTGAATCATGAAAAGGTCCACGTATGCGCTGAAAATTAAGGGAAAATCAGAAATGTTAAAAGCGCCTAAAGAGGTAAACATTCTTCTAGGAGTTGTGGGGGAAATATGAAGATGAGTGGCCAGTGGGTCACAATGAGTAAAATCTGTTTCTCGGTAAACAAAACTGAAGTTTTTCAGTAAATTGTGTAGGAGGTTGTTATTCCTACATAATCTGTATAAACACTGTTATTTTTTTCCCCTTAGGTCTTAGTAGTCTAAGAGCTTAGCTGATCAGCCTGAATATACACAAACGGCTACAGAAAATAAGTGACTGAATCAACATGTAAACATTTCTTTCTTTTCACTCTGATCTGCCAGCCAGCTACACAACAGCTTTGAAGAAGCAAGTGGATTTTTTTCACAGCATGTCAAAAGATCAACACTGCCCATCTTCTGTTGCCTGACACTATTCATCTGCTGCAGTGTGAATGGCAGAGCATTCACACTGAAGTGTAGCGAGCACATAAAGGCCCTGCTTTACAAATAAAGGGTTCAGAGGAGCAGCGAGGGAGATGACAGATAAAGGGTTTTGGCAGCTTTATGGAAAGTGTGTATTTGTAATAACTTGGCCATGTCTGAAATGGGCATTCTTTAGAGTTTGCCTGTGTTTAATAAAGCCTGCGTTTCATATGTTGGCGAGCCTGCGCTGGTGGTGGTGACAAAGAAATTGGTAGGAAGAGTCAAATGCAGCGGTCTTTCTTGAGGAGTTAAAAGTAGGGCTGGGTATCGTCTCTGATTTTGATCATCGATTCGATTCACGATTCGATTCGAATCTGGGATTTTTTGCCTCATAGAGTCAGAAATATTGTAATTCTGATCATTTATCAGTACATATCCATATTTTTATATCTATAAAAAGAAAGCTGACACTTGCGAGACTTTATCAGAGGTGTAAGGATCACAGCAGATGTCTTCGTGTCAAAGTAACTGAGGATAAAACAGAAAATCATGAAGGAGATTTTCCTGGCCTGGCTTTTTATAGCAGATAAAATATTCTGCAGTAGAACAAAAACAGAAGAAAACCATGAATCAACATATGAACATCACCTGATGCTGGTGAAGGGAAGCAGATCAAAGTTATAGAGGTTTTTTTCTAGAGATACAGCTAAGAGTTTTGCAATTTCACATAATTTAAAAAAGTTAAAATTTCTTCTGTATTGAACAGCAGAAATGAGACGTTCGTGTCGGAAGTCATTTTTGAAAAAATAAAACAAAACAGTGGCCCGACAACACTGTACACAATGGTAGTCTGATGCGTAATAAGCAAGTGGGCAATGCAGAAAACAAAGATTTGAGATGGCAAACTGTTCTTTAAGAAAAGTAAGAGAGAATTAATGATGATGTTTATCAAATGTGAAGCGTAGTTTTGAGAGAGACAAAACCTGCAGAATCAGAATCTGTCAGCCTTGACGGCGTGTACGTGTGCGTGTGGTCGGGTGAGAAAGTCGACATCTGACAGATTCTGATGTGTCGAGTTCGCGCTTTGTGTTTGCGTCTTTGTGTGAAATCCATTTACCTGCTCTCATTTACTGTTTCAGCTGTTTGGTGGTTGTTGAAATGAAAGCTTTAACCTGAGATTCTGGCGTTTACATTTATATTTAAAAATCGATTCATGATTTTAATGAATCGATATCGCTTTATTCAAGATAGAATCGATTTTAATCGGAAAATCGATCATTGAAACCCAGCCCTGGTTAAACGCCTTGCCGTAAGGGTTCTAATCACCCAATTAAACAACAAACAACCAAACAAAACATCTCGTTTGCTAACAATGGCCATTAAAAGTGAAAGCTCTGCACTGTGGAAACATTAAAAAGCAGGATTTTTTTACACTACTGTGAAATTCAGTTTGTGTATGGTTGAGACGAGTGGCCCCGTCATAGGTAGTCTGAGTTTCTCAGCGTCTTGCTCATGAGAAATGGATGACAGCAGAGTGACAGGTGGGTTGGTTCTGTGTCTGTAGTGATTTGGACATTGTACCGATGTTTAAAAAGGAGCGGAGCCTCAGGGGATCCTGATGCTAAGCACGGTTACTTCGCACTGTGCACATTGTACCTACTCACCACTCCCCCACGGCCACTCAAGGTCCAAGAGAACTTCACTTTGTCTCAGCATCTCAACTCATGCCTCTTATCCTTTCTCTCTCTCGAACTCTCTCTCTCTCTCTCAGACACATTTGCACTCTTGAAGCGTGATCTTGCAGGGCACCAGGTTTGTGATTTTTGTGACTTAATTAGGGAAGCGGTGAGACACGATCTGCTCAGTTTGTTAATTACTTAATGTGACTTTTACATGGGCAGAAGTAGGTGAGGATGACTGGTGTTCTGTGCTGTGGTGCAGACATTGAATACATAACATAGTACAACTGAACCACACCCAGGTCCACCTCTTCAAGCAGACCAGGTCCCTGTTCACTGAGCTGCACTGTGGCACAGCACGTTACGATCGCACTAGTCACAGGTACTGGACTGTGAGGGGTCAAATGTGTTTGGGCACGGTATGGATCATCTAGTGGCAAATAATTCTTCAGAGAATGTAAAAAGATTCATTACACATTATTTAGCATAGCATATTTGCCACATTCAACATTTTTTATTACACTTTATTGCTTAAAAAAATGGAGTGTGCAAATATGTTTGAATTTCTAAATATTTTACTGATTTGTAAGAAATAATTTCCGGACTAACTGAAAAGCTGAAAGCTTCTCGTGACATCTAGAAACACTGAAGCAAATCATGTCAAACATGCAAGAATACAGCGTCATAAATGTGGAACTTGAACTTTTAAAAAACAAATAAACACACTCCAAGCGCTTCTAGCTACCAAAATAAATTGCTTTAGTATGATAGTAACATGAATGCTGTGTTGAGCCTCATAGTTTTTGTTCATTTAGAAAGTTTAAACAATCAAAAGTACCTGTAAAGTGATTATGAGTGCTTCTTCGTGAGCTACCTTTTTTGTCACGTGTTTCCTTAAGCTTCATGGCCACTGTGAAAGGATTTATTTCTTTGGTAGAAAGTAGTTCCAACTAGTGAAAATGCTGAAAGTGGGGTTTGTGAATTATCCAGAGTAATTTAGGGGATTGTTTTCAAAGACAGAATCAGCTGCACGGTCTTTCATTTCTAATGAAATTTTAATTAATTCTTCAAAGCTGCAAGTCCCCTGCTTTTGTGTGGGGGATGTTGTGTGAATCCACTCCTTAAAAATGGCTGAACAGATGTAAGGAACGTTGCTATTTTGGTTTATATCGCTAAGGCAGTGGTTCCCAAAGTGGTGGGGGGTGGATGAATAAAAAAAAAAGAATGCTTGGACACTGCTATCGTAATGGACAGGTTTTAGACAAACGCAAAGGAGAAGATGAATCATCGCCAAATATGTTTCAAAGACTAGAAAATATGATGAAGGATATTTTGCCTTTGGCTTCACCTGCATAATGGTGATACCAAGGTAAGTATCCCCGACAGAACTGGTTTCCCCTGCATCAGGAGCACGCGCTGGGCTGTCCAAATCACAGACAAACACTACCCCACATTCTTGATTTTTAGTTCAGAAACACTTCTTATAACGACTAACTACTCCTGAAATCTTGGAGATGTTAGCTCTTTATACAATTAAGTTACAGTAGGAAAAATATATATAATAATAATAATAATATAATAATATCAGGTGGATCCTGCCACAATTTGTTCCCCCTGTCCAAATCCACTGAAGGTACCGTCTCTACATGCTGCTCCCCGGGCGCTGAATTGACAGCAGCCCACTGCGTCACTGAGTGAATGGGTTAAATTCAGAGGAGTAATTTCCTACGGGACAAATTCCCTACAGGATTAATAAAGTATAAGAAAAAAGAAAAATCACAGACAAACAATATCCCACAGTTGTTTATGTTTTTAAACACATTTTGCACAGAGAGGCATGTTTTGAAAAGTGTATTGATAGCAATGTTGAATATTCTTACATTCTTACACAACTATACATAAAATAATAACACCATAAAGATGGTTTGTTTTTCTGTTATTTAAAAGATGTCGCGAAGATTTTCTTGCAAAACAAAGGGGGGGCCTGGCAAAAGAAGTTTGGGAACCGCTGCACTAAGGTGTTACTGGAGAGCTCCAGTAATCTGCAGTGAAGTGCTGCGTATGGGTGCCTATTCAGTCTAACGAACAGCAGTCGCTGCAGGCACACCGTGCGAGTGCTGCTCTTGATGGCAAAGACTTCTCCACACAGACCTTCAGCCTGAAAGACAACCGCGGGAGGCTGATTTCACTTCGCCTCTCCATGGAGGCCCAAGGACACCACCATGTATATGGGAGGACCACAGAAGAGGGCTGTAAGTGCAGTGGTTGGCGCAGTTCACGCAGACTCCTCCAGCCATTTGTGTTGGCGGGACACGATGACAGCGTGACCCCCGTCTGCCCGAGAGAGCCCACGAGGACGTGGAGGAATAACAAACAGCTACCTGCCTTGGCAACAGCACAGATGGATCTTAGCAACAGCTTACAGGGTCCAAGGAGTGTGCTCATGTACTAATAGTAAGGATATGACCCATTTGTTCACAACAAACTTTGACAAGCTGATTTACATGATCATTTTCTTTGTCCTATCCCTTTTAATTACTTTTTATATATTTTCTCTCTCTTTTTTTAATCACTTTTGAAAAACATCTATTTGTACATCTGATACACACAGATTTACAAATAGATGTTTTTTTATAGGTACAGCTATGGGTAGAGCACAAGCCCTGCATTTAATTTTGCTTATAAATTGATGAAGTTTTATGCTGAAAGAATTCTACAAAAGTAGTCAGTTGAAAATTAATGAGATTGAGGGTAAATAAATAATTCACAGGAGGGCTTTTAGTGAAGCATGCGGCTTCAGGTTTTCAGTGTCATGGTGGTGGTATAGTTCCCATGGGGGGACACAGACAGGGCTGTGACTGGGAACCTAAGCCTTGCAACTGCTGACCTTTTATAAAATTTGCAAACAAGTCTATTTACTAGTTTAAATGGTTTTATATATGTGCTGTTTGCT
>VURO01002648.1:0-11443 GCA_015108175.1 Pelvicachromis taeniatus
ATTCACAGTTTGATTGTTTATTTTTTTAAGGCAGTGAGTTCCCACTAGTGAGTGTCACATAGCATTCAAATACATTTCAGAAGACAAAGTATAAAGCTTCTTCTTTTTTTTTTTTTTTGTTTGTAATGTCCAGCCCTCGCACAAAATGCTCTTAATCCTACTGGTAAACTGAATGTGTTTATAAAAAAAAATAAAAAAGAGCTCCAACACTGAGATCGTCACGTCAACCTGTGGGTTCGCTATGTGTAACCCACAGATCCACAGACAACCGAAGTGCTCTGTGTCCCATCAGCTCCCCATTAATAACTTCCTTTTATTAACCAACATAACACTGGTGCAGACTGGAACATCCACACACGTGGAAGTAGAAGATCTTCCAATCTTAAAATAGTGGTGGTACTTAAAGAGGAAGGCGCGGGGAAGCCACAAAGAAAGAGAGAGCACTCAGTCGACCTGAAGAAGGAAGAGGAAATTATGTCACAGCTACAATGTAATATTTCAAAATAACTCTGCTGACTTTCACATATGTCAGACAAATGGCTGTTAAAAGATCCTCTTTTCACAAGGCATGACTTTGCGGGGGGGTATTGCTCTGTTATTGTTGCTAATATGGCTTAAATCCCTTTTCCCCTTGCTCCAGTCACACCTGTGACTCGGTAACCACTTGTACCAGTATTTGCCTTTGCAGTCAAAAAGCAGTATAAACTTGGACCCTGATATATTGGTCACTGAACACAGCATCAAGCGGCGCTCCCACTGGACAGTGCAAACAGACTCACATTCTTCAGTCTCTTCACATGTGGTGACCCGATCCATGTACCAGCTGGCAAAGAGACTGAACTGTGAATGCCTTTAATCCACCGGGTACACCTCTGAAATGGCTCAGTTTCTAAAGGTTAGGAAAGGCAGCCATGAGAAGGAAAAAAACAAAAACAAAAAAGGTCACTGGATTTTAGACAATCCACTGGCCAGGAGGAGTCTGAAGGGAACGGTGGAGCGTGACACAGTTAAAGGTAGTCTGTGGAGACCTGTAAAGAGAGACAGAAAAAAGGAGTATAAAAATCACACAATCTCAAGGTGGAGCATTACATTTGCAAAGCTAGGAAAAATTGTGATTTAGATTCATTGAAAGTCTATTAATCAAAGAACAAAGGTATGCTGGGAGGCAATGGGAAAGTGCAGCAGAGCTGCCACAGCGCAGAGATGCTATCTGGACTGTGAGGAAGGGGATTGCGTGTATGCATGTGTGAGTTTGGCGTGCCCATACTCCGAGTGGTTGTTTGTGTTGGGTGGAGGTTTGGAGGGTGTGTGTGTGTGTGCTGTGAGGGGTCTAGGGCGGTGTGCCTGAAGGTCCCCAAGGAGACCTGACTCTCCTCCTGTCCCTTTACAATTTCCTGAAAGAATTGTATTCTTTCTATCTGAGGAAGAGAGACCAGCCCATAGGGAAATGGGGCCAAAGGTGGGGAAAGTTATGAAAGAGATATCCAAGTGCAATGAATTTAAGCACAGCCCAGTCTCACAAACAGAAAAGAAAAAAAAAATGTATATGCTTACAAACTTCTTTCACCCTTCTTCATGAATTCAAAATTAAAGTAGACTGACCAAAGGCACGGATGAGTTCTCTTTGTACTGCCCAGGTGACTGTCTTTATCAAGGAGGCAGAGGTGAGGCCAGCAAACAGCATGTTGTACAGAAATACAATGTAGAAGTTCCCGAGCCAGTTATATCGACCAAAGTCTCCCAGTAGGTCGAAACGGGTGATCCCTAACACAAAATAACAGAAGCAAAGCAAAAAAAGAAGTTCCACTTGTGAAAAAATGCGCTAAAGCCCTGACTCACCTGCAGGCACAGTATTCATGGCATACAAACGCCCTCCTGTGGGCATCATTAAAACTACATGTAAACTCTTTCCATTTTATAGAAACACAATGTTGTTGCGTTCCATTACATTTGAATGAACTTATCAGTGCCCACATTTCCTTCAATATATCAGCAGCTTAGTTCATGCATGCAGTGGATTGTTAAGACTGTAGTGGACACAAACAGGAAATTCAAATAGTGACCAAGGTTTGGTATGCATCAACTACATGCTCAGCCACACATTACACACTCACAGAATTACAGAGGAGCAAAACTCTGCACAAGGGTATAAACTTTGAAATGTTAATGCTCCACTTCTCATTTATGCTTCATGCTTACCAAGAGTGCGTGAAAACACAGGCAGTGCAGAGCTCAGGATAAGCAGTGAAACACAGTTGGCGATTATCTGAAAGAAATTTAGAGGTTACCATCCTAAGTGAAAACACCAGTTTCTGGATGAAATAGATGCACCTGCTGACCACTGGGTACCTGTGTGAGGTTGGTGTCTTGTGCACGAGGCAGGAGGCCAGTGAAGAGAGGGGAACTATAGAAACCCACCACTGAAGACACCATCAGGTAACTGAAAATAATTTTAAGGACAACAGTGGAAGAGCAGAGTGGTAAAGAGTACCCAAGAAGTAGGCTACAAAAAAAAAAAAGAGAAAAAAAAGAAGAAGGTGCTTTTAATGTGTGAATGTGACAGAATGAGTCAACATCACCCACGCCCTGGTGAAATATCAAGGGCATCCTGGTGAGTGGCTGAGCCAAATGTAGACAACTAATTAACTCTATGTGCACCCAATTGTAAGACGGGAGGATAAAAGGATACAGAATGAGGACTACTTGAACTGCAGCACCCAGTGAGCCAAACATTGAAAAGGAGGCCATCCCAAGGTGAGGGTCCTACAACACACAAAAATAACAATCCTCAATATACAATCATGACTAGCTGTAGCACATAAACCTTTAAAAGGGGAACATTGATTCATTTAATTAAAATTATATATTTTTTTAAATTATTAGCAGAAACCTCACCTCCATTCCTCTGGGCATGGCTGTTTCATCCAGTAGCAACTCCAACACATTGAAACAGACCATCAGTACACACATCACCTACAGACATAAGAGACAATTACAAAATAACAATAAAAAACAAACAAACAATTGTGGTCTTAATAAATTAAACTTAAAGCAGAATTGATGCTTATATTGATAGTCATGCAAGTACCGTCAGTGCAAGAAGCACAAGCATTGCAAGTGGGTAGCCCAGGTTTCGCTGCCATGGGGACGCTTTCCTACGCATCTCTGTGGGGAAAACAGGAAAGACAGAAAAGCGACAACAACAAATGACTACACTCTGTAATCACTGTGCAAGAACTCCAGCAGAGAGACAGTCTTTAGAGTCAGTCTTACCCAGGGCGACACGCTTACTCTGGACGGCTTGGTACTCTTTTTTCAGAGCCTCCACGTTCAGTTTGACCCAGCAGGATGTACTGCCACCTACAATCAGATGCATGATGGTGGGAAGAAGGGGGGGGGATCAACCTGTTAATTTAAGGTTGAATATAAAAAATAAATAAATGTACTTATGCATTTATATAGCTCTTTTCTACACTTAATGACCACTCAGGCTACACATTTTAACCACACATTAAAGTACTTTATTCTATAGTCTTCAAACACCTCACATGGCCAGTTTTGAATAACCAATTAACCTAACATGCATGTCTTTGGACTGTGAGAGAAGTAACCAGAGGAAAACCTTCTTGTGAACACGATCACCTACTTACAGTTGATTTTCCTGGAGAGAGAGTCTTCCTCAAATGTGGTGCAGCTCAGCGTATCTTCAACATCTTCCAGCAGCTAGAGAGGACAGGACCAGTCAGTCAATTCAATTTTTAATGAATTCACAGGCACAAGTTGAAATGGTCATTGTCAGGTGTGCTAGCAGCTCTAGAGTTCTGACACCACTGCAGTGAAATATAGAACAGACATTTAGACCATAATCAGACCATTCATAGCAGTTTTTCACTGCTAGTTAGGAAAGGTCAGCATGTTAAAGAAAAGCCATGACAGAACAATAGTACCTACTGTTCTTTAAAGAGAGTAATACATGCCAATTATATGTACATTTATTCTAAGTTATGGTGCTCTGCATTTTAATAGACTTAAAATGACTTAATTAAACCTCAAAGGCATTAAAAAGGTTTCCATTTCAGAAGCTTACAGTTTGTAAAAAAAACAACCAACTAATTTGAATTGTTTATCAGCTGAATGTAGCCTGCTCACTGACTAGTGTGCATCAATAACATACTCAAAATTGATAATTCAGTATCTCTTCAGTTGCATCTCATTTAACAAACACTATAAATTAACAAAATGATTGCAACCAGCAGGCAGTGTGGATTCTGAAGATGGAATAAGTTGTGTTAGAAGAAAAGTTGTACTGACTCAGTGGGTTGCTTGCATAGCATTAGACATCTAGACTTGTTTAAATTGAAGACTCTGAGCCTGTGACTCACCCGTGGTTTGACTAGCAGGCTGCCCGTTACACTGAACATTCGTGACAACCCTAAGGGAGTGCACACTGAGGAGAGAAACACAGAGATGATGATATGCAAAAGCCATAGAGCCAGGTTTATAGCTACTCCACCAACTGTGAATGAGATATACTAACATAAAAGCAGCACCACTCCAAAGAGAGAGATCCCCGAGTACAGGTAGGGAAGGTAATACTCCCACAGGTCTGAAATCCAGAGAGAGAGAGAGAGAGAGAGCATCATAAGTGGCTATATGAAACATATAAAAACTACTTGTCATTGAGGAATCTGTGGTTAAAATGTAAGTGACTCACCGTAGAGGCTCTTCCGGGCTATGTTGTCATGTAGGAGGGCTGATGCCACCCACACAATGCCCAGCACAAGCAGGGCCAGCAGCAACAGCAGCACAACTGCTTCATAAACCCGTGCCATTACACCCTACACAACCAAAGCAGATGATGTGTGAACAGATGGGTGCGAAAACAGGCACAGTCGACTTGCAGCTCTAAATCATTTTGAGTCTCCAAAGTGAGCTTATGCTAAAACTGCTACCTTTCTGGACCCTGCAAATCCCTCGGACTCAGTGAAGAAATATGCAAAAGGCATGAGGAAGACCAGGGACAAGTTGGAGAAAAGGAAAACTAGGTTCCACAAACCTGTCAAGACAGATTTTTTCATTTGTTAGTTTTAGGGCAAACGCTCATTAGCATTAGTTTTAGCAGTACCCAGATCGGCCACCATGAGGCTCAGCTCTCCCGAGACTGACAAGACTGTATACATACGCTGCAATGTGCAAGAATTCAAGAACAAAATAAGCTTAAAACATTAAAGGTTACTGTCACATTAAACAGCACTACAATTATTTCACAATGCGCTATTGGTATGCCACTAAGATTGGAAAACTTGACTGAATCGAACAGTGAGGTCACAGCTTCTCTGTCCATAACAATTATCAGTTTGGACACAGGCCAATGTAATATTGATCTAGAGGGTGTAACTGATCCTCGTTTTGTTCCAGTTTTAAAAACTGATGTGCCTTCTGTGGTTTAACAATTCTCTATTTGATGTTTGGTTTGGTGTCATCCCTGGTTTAAAAAACAGACAGCTGTACCATGAATAAGAGATCCATTGAGCCACTGCATGTAGTAGCTCTGTGGGAAGGTAAGCAGCACCTCATTGGACAGAATGGAGATGGGGAGAAGGAGCACAGCACACACTGCAACAGACAGGGTGAATGTGCACAGCCAGAGCCTGGAAAAAGGAGAAAGACCATTTGTGAGTGTTGTGCATTCATTTATGTTTAGCCTCAAACACCACAGTGTAGATGAAAGGCTACGGTGGCCATGAATAAGGTAATACAGTGCCAGCGTGTAAGGACAAAGGGCAGAGTGACATGGAAGTCACACCATTACACACAAACGCACGCACGCACAAGACAGGGCAATAAATCCAAAGCCAAATGGTGCTGGGTCACTACACATGTCACACCGACTTGGTATCTGCTCAATCACATGGAGTGGCAATACAAGCGAGTGCGAACAGACTGATACCAGCCAGTTAATCAGTTGTGTTTTTCACTTACGCAATTTTGTTGACAGTGGCATCTTCGACATCATCTAGAGGAGAACAGAGCAACAAATAGGAATACACTCATTACACAAACCTCCATTTGTTTTGACATGTAACTACCTGACTTTTAAATTGCAGGAAAGCTTAAGCACTGATCATACTTCAGTGAGCGGTTTGTGTGTGTGTGTGCGCGTGTGTGTTTGCGTGCATGTTTGGGTCTGTGCAGCAGTGCAGCAAAAGCAGACGATATGAAGATGGAGTAAGCAGGGGGGGTGGAACATTCTGTTCAAGCAAAACCAAGACTCTAATAAAACTGAACTACCTATAGGCAGGAAACAGAAAGAGTGAGGCATTAAGAATACCAAACACACACACACACGCACGCACGCAGAGACACTTGTACACATGTCTCCATTTCCTCTTTAAGACTTGAAAAATAAAGACATCTTGCAAGAAGTCCAAATTCACTATTCATACGATGTGAATTTCTGTAGCTCAGCACATTATACTACAGTATTTTCCTTACTATGTCAATATTGGCACAGAGAAGAAATATGAAGATAAGCCTAAGGAGCAAAAACCAGTTCTTGACTCTTTAAAGTCAAAAACAACTTTGTGCAGTGCTGTTGCACAACTGTCATTTAGCTGCAGGGCACAACTGTTCCATTGTTGTTGATGCACAGACTTTTTCAGCAGTGAGCTAATATATAGCAGGTTTTCCTCTCTCCCTCTTTTAGAGAAAAAATAAAACTCCCACCCAATCATAGTGGAGCAGAGGGACCTGACTCGTTGGACATCCCACATCTGCTTCCAATTGTGGGAAGTTATTGGATTTATTGTGTAACTGTTTAAAGTTCTCCAGTCACACTGCAGAACTTTCAACATTTGTGTTGAACA
This sequence comes from Pelvicachromis taeniatus, assembly GCA_015108175.1. Taxonomy (NCBI): domain Eukaryota; kingdom Metazoa; phylum Chordata; class Actinopteri; order Cichliformes; family Cichlidae; genus Pelvicachromis; species Pelvicachromis taeniatus. The sequence continues at coordinate 6,867 of VURO01002648.1, forward strand.
TAAGAACATTTTTGACAATAAAATTATTTATAATGTTGCTTATGTACATCAATACAGTGGATTTTAAATCAAACAATGCAGTTGTGAATTAAGTGCAGACTTTCAGCTCATTTACCTTCATGAAAAGAAATACAGAGGGTTCACAAAAAGGTGAACATTTTTAGGACACCACAAACATGGTGGAGGCAGAGTTATGGCATTGACATGTATGGCTGCCAACACAACCGAGCCACTAGTGTTAATTGATGATGTAAGTGCTGATAGAACTAGCAGAATGAATTGTGAAGCGTACAGGGCTATGCTCTCCTTCTTGGATTCAACTAAATGCTCTAAAACTGATTGGACAGCACTTCACAGTGAATAATGAGCCAAAGCATACTGCAAAAGCAAACCAAGTGTTTCTCAAGCCAAAGGAATGAGATATTCCTCATTGGCCATTTGGCCAAATACAAAACTGAATGCAGAGCGACCCACAAACAAGCAAAAAAAAAAAACTGAAGGTAGCTGCTGTAAAGCCCTGACAGAGCATCTCAGAGAGGAAACAACATTTGGTGATGTCCATGGACGTAGACTTCAAGAAGAGCAAAACATTTTCATCCAAGTATTAAAAACCATTGTTACATTTAATTCATCCTAGTTTGTCCAATTACATGTGAGCCTCTGATAAAGGGAGACTGTGTATAAAAATGTCTGTATGTCTGCACAGTTAAGACAATGCTTTAATTAAACCCCTTCAATTATCGCTGACAGCTTGCACTTTAATCACACATTGTTTGCATGACTAAGAATTCACTGTAGTGGTAAAAAAAAAAAAAAAAAAAAAAAAACAGTGAAAAACTAGGTTAAAAAAAAGAAAAGAAAAAAGAGGTACTGTCCAAATAAAACCTTTGGTAGTAACATGTAGTTACAGTTATTACTTAACTGTAACTACATCAAGTATAGTTGCTTATCGGCTATATAATGCCTTTGTTCAACAAAAGAAATTTTACTACACTTTTCCTGACAGCGAAAAGTAAGAAAACAAAAGGGTAAAATTGTTTTGTCATGTTCATGGTTCACATGCATTCCGCCTAACGAGCTGAATACATTTTTTTAAATAAACTCTAAGTTATTCTAGCCCTAAGCTCACAGCTGCCTTCCTGCTAGGGTGCATATGTGGTACGTTCATGTATGCAAACAATAGTGATTTTACTGCTTGCCTGAGCATTATTTAGGTTTCTGAAGAATCTTCAAATAAAGCTCTAAAGGAAAATCCTGCTGCAGCCTGCACACAAACTAGAAAACAAAGACTGCTCAAAATAGAAAGGGTAATTTCTGAACAACACCTGTGCTTGGTTGAAAAGTATTGCCTACTTCCACCCACTCACCAATGTAGACAGTGTGCTTGTCAACATCATCACTGATTCTGCTGCAGGCAATTCTTTAGAAGCTTTTGATAGAAAACGTTCTCACAGAGCAGTATTCGTGTGTTGCATAAAACTCACCGGTGACAAACTCTGCAGTCTTCCTGAATTGGTTAAGGATGAGATAGGACAGCATGTAAAGGCAAGTAAAGAGGAGAACGCAGATCTGCAGAAGAAACAAAGAAAATTATAGTGTTATTTTTGCAAATAAAGGTCTGGGACAGGCCTTAAAAGGGGCTGGTGTGGGGCTGGTAAACTGCTGACATGTCTGGTTTAGTGTAAGTTGGGAGAAAGCAGAGAAAAAACATCTGGGGATTACAGAATGTGTTCCTCACATAGCCAAACGCATTCAGTTTTGGGTACGTGAGTTTGCCTATGCCAAGAGAGACAGATGGAGTCTGAAGATTACCCCTTTATTTAAAAAAAGAAAAAAAGTCACCATTATAAACTGAGAAGGATTATGAAGGAGTAAAAGAAGGAAGGGTTAATGCCAGTGAGTGATTCCCCTCACTGCTTATACATGTCACTGGCTACATTACATTATAACAAATTTAGGTTAAGCCAGTCTTCCCCCAGCAATCTGTTGTCTGGCAAAGCCCTCAACATGGCAACTCTAATTAAATCACTTTACATTAATACAATAATGGATAATTTCAATGAAAAACAACCACATTTTTGCATCAATTTTTATTTTTTTTAAATCACTAGCTGCCACAGATGAGACAATAAGCAAGCACCAATGGTAGCCGTTGCCCAGAAATGCACTCAAGTATAAAATATACCTGAGCAACTCGGACAAGCTCAGCAATGTAGGCTAGCTGCTGAACGTGCAGAAAATGTGACTGATTGATGCTGAATCCTGATTTATCTGACGGCTAAACTGTGTGGCATTAATTTCATGTCAATACATTTTTATCGGTACAACAAAGTGTTGCTGTGACGCATGAATGATCTGATGTTGCCAAACCACAAGCATCAATGAAAACATTCCTATTCCAGAGCCTGTGGGGAGCCCTGTATGCACGGCACAATGTGGACATTTGTCCCTAAGGTAACAACAGCAACAAACACAGAGGGCGAGGCTCTCCACAAAAAAGCAATGTAAAATAAAACCTGTTGCAAGTTCAAGTCTATACAAAGGTTTGTTACTTTAGTTTAATCTTAAGATGACAAAACAGTTGAGAGTCTGTGCGAGAGGAAATGATCAGTGGCAGCACAAAAGCTGCAACATGGAAACAACAAATGACTGTGCGCAACAACTAATCAGCTCAGTCTGCGTAAATTGTTGAATAATGCAGTCTGATTTGAAAAGGACCTTGTTATGGTTAATCCAACGTTAGAAAAGTAGAAAACAAAGGTTGGGTGAGAAACAGGTGGAGTGGAGTGGGGACACGTGCTAAATTGGCCATATTGAGAGCTGGCAGGCCACAGAGGGGTGTGTTTAGAGAATTTCAGGCTCTAGCGTGACACAAAGTCTCAATGCAGACCATTTCACAATCCACAGAGTAATTCAAAGATTGTTCTGCTGAAGAAAACAAAAACAGCTGAAGTGCAAATGTTCTCATCTTGACCAGCCGTGTAGTTTGTGTAAAAATTCACAAAGGAGCAGAAGAACGGTGGCAAAGCACCTCTTCCAAAACTGGACTCACTCTTAAAGTAGAAACCTTAAACACAATATATTTGGTGGTCTGTAATTATTATTAATTAATCATTAAGTCTGAGAAAATAAATGTATGAGTGGGAGACAATGTGCCTTTCAATACAGAGTCTCTGAATAACAAATAAACAAAAAATGGGAAGGGGGAGGGGGGTATGATCCATCAGGAAATAAACACACTGCCCACTGTTTTCAAAAGTACTGCAGAAAGTCACTCCTAAGACTCAAACCCATCAGTGCTGAGCTATTATAGTTTTCAGTCAGAGAGAGTTTTCACTCAGACTCTGGTATTATACAAATAAATTGCTCTTTTCTAAGTGGGGAATAGATATCAAGGTGTGCTGATGCAGGATTTTGTCATCATGACCTTTTAGCGTGCTAGATACTGATCCTTCTTGAGCCCTCTAGGCTCAGGTTGCGGTGTGTGGATGAGTACTCCTGGCTCGGCTGTTTACCCCAGCTCCCACAGACAAACTCTCTATGTTTCAATTTTCTACTATCTGTTGATACCCAAAATGATTTACAAGAACACAATCAGCGCAAGTGAAGACATGCACTTGGCTGTAATTGCACTTTCCCACTGATTATTAACTGTTTATTATGCCTTTTGCCAAACACGTATAGTACATTTAATCAAATGAGAGTTTGTTTGGAATTACTGTCGACTTTTAGGACTCTGGTACCAACTGGTCCAGCTGGGAGGCTTCTGACCAGAAGCCAGAAAGTGTCATACTTCACATAAATACCGTCTTTTCCCACCCTTTTAGTAAAGCACAGAATTTTACCACTTGTCTTTACTCCAACAAGATATTTCACTGATTATTATTATTCTAATCTCATCTATTCTCATGACAGACTGCAAGCATGTTTGTTGCCTATAGAAATAGCCTTTGTAGCATATCTTTGTTATGCACATCTGGAAAAATATGTCTACCCCGTGCATTGATAAGTGTGTTCTCTTTTCATCACGTTTCCCCAGAATAAAAAAAAAAGAAGCACTAATGGTACAGATGCTTGCATGTTTTGGATATCTAATACAAAAGCAGTCTCAGTAGCTGAACTAGCATTTATATGCATCTACTACGGACAAGTTGGTATAAAATCATCTCTATTAGATGATACTTGGCTGTGTTGACTGCCACTGGCCTATTGGCAAATAAACAGGCATTTAGAAATGTCAGTGGCTGATGTTTATCTGTAGTCATCAGTTTTACACTAGCTTCAAATACAGAACTGTAAAAGACTGAAAGAATTTACGTTTTCTTTGTTTAGTTTAAAAAAAAAAAAAAAGATTACCTTGCACCTTCAACAGTCTTGGTATTTCACAATTGACACATACCTATTATTTCTTATTTATGAATAAGAGTTACAATAATCAGCCAAGCAAACCATTAGATTATCCACAGAAACTCAATCAGCAACTATTCTGATAGCATTCAGTTATTTTAAAGCAAAAGAAAGTTGTTTAGCTTCTCAAAAACATTTTGGAATATTTCATTCCAAAACACTGTATAAAA